>PVJH01003463.1:0-141449 GCA_004026705.1 Nesogale talazaci
GGAGGAGAGGAGGGGGAAGAAGGAGGGAGATGGATAAATGCAGGGAGGGGGAGCAGGAGAAGGGGAGAGGAGAGCACACATCCAGCCAGAGGAAGAGGGGGTGACAAGAGCGGGAGACGGTGGGAAGGGGGGCAGGGCAGGGAGAGTGAAGTGACACGGAGGAGCAGGGTGACAGCGCTGTCGTCGAAGGCCGCTGAGGAGAGCCAGGCAGCCGCGCAAGAGCTGGGGTCCAGGTGCCTCATGCCTAGGACCTCTGTCTTTCTCTCCCACGGACACTGGCATCCTTGGAGAAGTCATCTGGCTTACGTGCCCCACCCAAGGAGTACACACACACACACACACACACACACACACACACACATCGCAGGTTGGTCCCAGTTCCCGGCTCCCTGCCCTAAGAGGTCAGGACCCTGGCCAAGTGCTTCTGGGTGTCGTAAGGATCTGCTGGACCACAGTCTCTGGACTTGGGGAGGGGACAGTTGGGGACAGAGAGAGTCAGAGAAGAGAGGAGGCAGAGACAGAAAGGGAGAAGGTGGGGCAAGGAGATAGTAGAGAAGAGAGACAGAGAAAAAAGGGGGGGGGACAGAAAGCTAGAGGTAGAGAAAAACACCAGAAGAAAGGTGGGGGGAATGCAAAGGCGGGAGTGAGTGACACTCAGAGCTCCCCACGCACGGGGTCAGGGCTGAGAGCCCCCACCCCCCGGCCTGATCTCACGCCCCTGATCTCAAGGGACCCTAGAGGCCTGACTCTGGCCCAGTGGTTCCTGGTCCTTCTGTGTCCAGCTGAGACTCAGACTTGGGAGGCCGGGCTAAGGGCAACCCACGGCCGCCATGGGAAAAAGCCCAGCTTGGGTAGAGCTTCCTGATTTCTTCCCCCCCTGTGAGCCTTGTCTCCCTCCTTTGTAAGCTGGTGGTGAAGCCTGCCCTTTCCTCCTCTGCAGGTGGTTGTGGAAGATTAAAGGAGGTGAGAGGTGGGCAAAACTCTTGACCAGGGGGTTGGTGTAAAGTGAATTCTACCCAAGCCTGTGGTTCTCGCTCGTAGTACTGGCAGAAGGATGAGGACTGAACCCTCTGGGTGGTCCTTCTTTTTTTTGCGGGGGGGGGGCATCACTGTCCTGGTGGGAGTAGGAAGTCCAGCCTTGCTCCTGGAGAGCTGCTATTGGATTTGAACCACCAACCCTGTGGGCCACAGACCCGCACACAACCACTATGCCACCGGGGCTCAGCCCCGGGTCGTCGTTCTTTTTGGATTTGGGGGCATCATTGCCCTCTGGTGGTGGGAGTAGGAGGCCCAGCCTTGCTGCTGGATTTGAACCTCCAACCCAGTGGGCCGCAGTCCCGCGCACCACCACTAAGCCACCGGGGCTCAGCTGGGTGGTCGTTCTTATCCAGCACTTCTGACTGCACAACCTCACCCCATCAGCTTTGGGGACCAGCCACTTTGCTCACCAGGCCCAGGCTCCCCAGGGCCAAGGCTGGGTCCCTTTCCCAGCAGGGACTTCCTGCATCGTGCCTCTTCCATCCATCCAGCAGGGTGTCCCCCCAAGGGTGCAACTTGGCTTCTTCCCCTCCTCTGGGGGTTCCCCGAGGTTCTGCTGTGAAGCCTGAGGCCTGGGAGCTGATGACAGCCAGCATCTGCCCCCTCCCCACCCCACCCGCGATTCCGTGCAGCCCACCTGGTCCTCCCCCTGCAGCTTCAACTCCCTCCACTCCAGCTGAGATGAAGGGACGGACCAGGTGGGAAGAGTGGCCCGTTCCCATCGACATCCTGCCCCTCCAGCCTCCCCTGTCAGCATTCCGGGAAGGGGCTGCTGGGAGCCAGCCCCGGGGCAATCTGATCTCCATTAGCCCCTTCTCTGGTTCTCATTACGCAGCCCAGCAGCTTCAGAAACGTGTAATTTCCCTGGCGGCTTCTCTCTCCTTCCTCTGCCTTTTGAGGTCCCTCTCCATCGTAGCCGACCTGGAAGGCCCCTCCTCCAGTGGACCAGCAAGGGGAGATGGGATGGCCCAGGCTCTATGGGGAGCTGTGGTGTGACCCCATGTTAGCCCAGCTCGGGTCTCTGAGGACAGAGACTCCAGTCTTGCCTCCCAGAGCAGAAGAACTCGCCTCCTGTCTCCCTCCTCCGCAGGCCCTCTGTCTGCTCCAGCACACTGGGTGCCCATGGTAGGTCCCTGCCGGGCTGCCCAGTGTCCACCTGGGTCCCTGGAGGAAGTGGACCAGCAGTAGCGTAGAAAGGAGGCAACCTGAGGGAAGTCTGTAAATCAGAGGTGCCCGTGATTCCTGCCTACCTCATGGCCTCACCAGGATGCCCTTTGGGATGGACTCCCCCCCCCCCCCCGCCACCATTCCTTCACCACTCCGCACCTTCTCCAGGAAGCCCTCTGTGCTCCTGCACACTGTGCAGTGATGGGCTGTGGCGGGTGGCTTCTCCTCACCAGGATGCTTGACAACCTTTGAGGAGGGACACAGCGAAGACTGCCCTCTTGCCTGGAGAGAGCGAGCGAGGGCATGGACAAAGGAAGCAAAGGATGAAGCAGCCTCTGCACCCACAGCAGCAGAAAGCTGCTCCCAGTAGAGGCGCCAGGAAGTAAAGGGAGGCGGAGTCTCCTTCAGGACTTCACAGGACCCGTAGGAAGTTCCTGGGGTAGCCGATGGGGGACAGTACAAGAGTGTGGGATGGCTACTCTGTCTGAACTTATCCAGGTGCTCGAGGGCCTGAACGACCCATGGTATGTGAGTGCCTTCTTCAAAGCCCTCCCTTTGGTGTTGAGGAGCCCTGGTGGCATCGTGGTTATCCGTTGGGCTGCTAGCTGCAAGGTTGGCAGTTCAAAACCACGAGATGCACCACAGGAGAAAGACAAGGCTCTCCATTCCCATAAAGAATTGCAGTCTTGGGCTGAGCCCCGGTGGCGTAGTGGTTGTGCTTGGGACTGCCGCCCACTGGGCCGGAGGTTCAATTCCAGCAGTGGGGCTGGGCCTCCTACTCCCACCACCTGAGAGCAGTGATGCCAAAAAAAAAGAATTACAGACTCGGAAATCCACAGGGGCAGTCTGACCCTGTCCAATAGGATCACTCTGAGTCGACATCAACTTGCTGGCAGTGAATTTTGTTTTGTTTTTTTGGTCCTTTAGTATTGGCTTATTGTGTTTACAGTTCACGAGTGGACCTTTAAGGATTCTGTGGTGCTGGCGGGGAGGGTGAGGATTCATAGACAATAGAAGAGGTCATAGTGAGGGGCCCCATCACCCCGTCTCATGCCTCTTCCCTGCCCTCACCCTCTCCCCAAGGACTGCACAGACAGCGGCTCTGGCTGGACCGGATCTGCCGTGGGAGGGAGAAAGCACCCTGCTTGCAAGGAAGGGAGGCTGCGGAGCCCACGCAAGCTTGATTAAGTGTCTAAATGGACAGTGCTGGGCAGTGCCCAGAGGGAGCGTGGCAGACATTATCCCTGCCCTATGGGGCTTCCGGATGATCCAGACCCACAGATCGGAAGCAGACACTGGAGAGAAGCACAGAGACTCAGACCCGGGTGTGCACATGTTTGTACGTGGCAGTCCTCTTTCTTCTTCCTGCAGGGTGGGTTTCTGTTCGTACAGGGGCCAGTCCACTTGTCCAATCTGTACTTCTTCATTATGGGCCCCCATGCCCACAGCCCCCCTTTACCCTTCTTTAGTTTTGGGGCAACCTGCTTTCCAGGGAGAAGCTCACTTACACGTCACCATCACCCTTCCATCAGTTCCAGGGACAGTCATGTGACCAAGGCCTGATGGATCAGGGTCCACAGTCTCCTGGTCATGACCAAGGATGGACCCAGCACTCCATCTGTCCTTAGAGGGGAAAGCCAGTCCTGGCCTTTCCGTGGGACTTCTGGGAAACAGGTGCTCTTGGCCTGCCATGCAGGCGTCCACCTTCTTGCCACCCCCTGGGCAAGCCAAGCAAGAGGAAAGACAACACAGGCACAAGGCTGAACCAGGAGACCACCACCACCACCACCACCACCACCCCCGCTCCTGGCAAGACTGAGCACCTGCGCCTGGTTTGTCTGCACCGTGACCCTCATCCAACCCCAGGAAATTTCCCTGATTGAACCATAAATTCTCCTTTTGGCTCAAGCCAGTTTAAGATGGATTTCTGTCACTGGCAATGCACAAACTTCCTGACTAGATGCATAATTCATTTGTCAAACACTTAACGGAGCTTCCGCTCTGTGCCAGGCATGATGCTCCATGCGGCACTTCAAGGATGCCCAGGGCTGTGCCCCTGCCTTCAGGGAGTTCAGACTCCCCCACCTCCCACCAACTCCCCTGTCACTGCCTGGGCAGCTCACGTCGACAGTCAGCTCTGCCTGCCCCTGCCCACCACGCCAGTCTGTTCTCACCATCCACTCCCTAAGGACTTAGTAGCCACCTATACAAGGCAGAGCCCTGGTGGCTTCGTTGGTTATGCTTTGAGCTACTAAGTACAAGGTCAGCAGTTCAAAACCCCCAGGCACTCCTTGGGAGAAAAAGGAGGCTTTCTATTCCCATAAACAGTTTCAGTCTTGAACTATTGAATTATCTATGTGGACCAAGTGCCTAGAACACGGTTTTAAATAAACAAAATGCCGTGGCAATCTTGGAAACCCACAGGGGCAGTTCCAGCCTGTCCCCGAGGGTCTCTGTGAGTCAGAACTGACTGGGTGTCCCAGAGAGGAAGGAGACCGTCTGGGCAGACTCTGCAGTACCTCCTCTTGTCATAGACGCTGCCTGCGTCTGCGTCTGCCCTTAGACTGCGAGCGCTGGATGAGGGCGCCATGCTGCCGGGTCCCAGTGCTTCCGACAGCACCAGATACAAGAGAATTGCTGATGCTCATTGCCTGGATATGTGAATCTCTGTGCATTCGGGTGAGGAAGTGGACAGAAAAGGAGAAGGACAGTATGATGTCAAGCCGGCAGCAGAGGAGGCGGGCCCGGAAGATGCTACAACAAAGTAGGCCTCTGCCAGGGAAGTCAGCCCATGAAGCAATAAGCCTTCCCGAAGAAGCCTGTCACAGGCTTATTTCCACTCCTGATTCCAGTCCGGGAGAGCCCTGCCCTGGAACTTGAGTCCCATCTCTCACTTTCCCGCAGTGCTCTCGCTGCCTGGCCGCGACCTAGGCTTGCGTGCGGAGTCCTTGCGGTCCCACTGCAGGCCTGAGTGGGGCGAGGGGCAAGGGGCCCCCACAGACGGCAAGGGGCGCCGTCTTCTAGATTGTGGAGAGGCAGGAGCCCACAGACGGACGGTCAGGCCACACAGGAGCACGTGCTCCACCTGTTCCTTGCTCCTCTGCCACCTTAGAAAGAAATGGCACCCCGCGCCCCCGGCATGTTTTAATACTGTTGCAGGATGGGCTCGGCCCCAGGCTACTCCCAGCTGCAGCCTGTCTCACTAGGGATCCTTGGAACACTCCTTCTCTGCTTCCTGGCCTCCGAATCCCCACCTGAAAAGGGGACAGCTGGCTGTAGGATGCTTCTCCCAGCTCTACCAGGCATTTCCAAACCCACACTCTTCCTGGGAGACAGAGCTATCCCCTCCCCCTCACAGACGGGGCCCCTTGCTGGGGGTTCTGTCACTGTCCAAGGGCCTTCCGGTAAAGCCTTGCTCTTTCTGCCTTGGGAACACCCTCTTCCAGGAGGACATCAACAGTTAGCCAGCCAGCCCTGCAGCCTGGGGAAGACATTGCCCTCTCTCTCCCAGGGCGTCGTCCCCAAGGCCAATTCCACTATTTCCTGGACCTTCGAGGGTAGCTGGGGCCAGCAGCCTTGTCCTCCTCCCTTGGCAGAGGCCATCCTGTCCTGAGCCCACAGCCCCTGCAGACGTTCTCCTCTGCGATCTGCCTGCACCCCCACCTCTCTCTCCTCTCTCGCCTTTTGACCCCCACCCCCATTCCCTGTTCTTGCCTCTCCAGTCTGGCCTCCGGTCCTCTCTGCACCGCCGCTCCTTCTCCAGCACCCCTCTCTCCTCTTTTTCCTGGTGTTCCTCTCTCCTCTTCTCTCCCCAGCCTGCCTCCCACTCTTCCTCCCTTAGAGTGTGAGCTCTTTGATGGTGAGCACCATTCCTCCCTCTTCCTCCTCCTCCCCCTCTTCCTCCAGTCTTCTCCATTCTCATCTAGTTCTCCAGCCCTCCCCACTTTGTCTGTCCTCCCAGCCCCTGTCTGCATCTGGGTACATTTCTGTAAACAATCGAGTTTGTAATAAGTTCAATTGTATTACATCCTTATTAGAAGCTTAGAGCATTTGGGCAGAGGGACTTGGGCGGCTAAGAGGCTGCTATTCTCTTGGACGGCTGAGTGCCTTGAAGTGGAGTGCTCCTGCTTCCAAATTAACTCGAGCTCCACGTATTTCATTATCTGCCCCCACGCCCCCCTCTCAAAGGAGCCCAAGCAGCCTCTCTTCCTTCCTCCCTGCCCGAACTCCCTTCTCCTCCCTCTCTCCCTCCAGTCCCAGAAGAGCTCCTGTTACAGCGAGAAGGATACAGGCTACACAGTGAGCAGCACTTCCCCGTCGATAGCGAGTCCTCGGGTGGGAGAAGGGGAAGAAATGGGAGGTGAGAGGATCTCCGTGGGTGCAGGGCTGCGGTTGTATGGGGAACAAAAGGGGAGGCCAATTTTTCCAGCCCCACCCCCACCCCGGGGACCCCGGAGATTTGGGACCCAACAGACAGGGGTCTCCAAGCCCAAGACCCTGGATGCGGAGTGGGAACAAACAGCTGCACATCTGGAAGATGCTTGCCCAGCGCCATTAACCCAGGCACCAGCCGGGCCTGTGTGATGTTTGATCTTGCCCTCAGCAGCTCAGCGAGGAAGCCAATGGAATGGCAGGGACCCCCTCTTGGAGACACCTCCTGCCACCAGGCTGGCTCCCCTCCCCAGAGCCCCTGACAGCTCACGCCAACTTCCAAGGCATAAATGAAATGCCAGAAAACCAAACACTGACCCCCCCCCTACCTCCCATCCCCACAACAGTGGAGCCCAAGTCAATTCCCCACGGGTGGGGGTAGGGGCACTGGAGCCTCCTGCCTGCCTGGGCCCCTCCCTCTGCCTTTCTTGTCTGCCCCCCGCCCCAGGAGAAAGGCTGAATGCCAGACCACAGTCACGCCTCGTTTTTTCGGTCCTTTTTTTTTTTTTTTTTTTGCAGAGGGCAGGTAATTGTCGGAGATTGTTTCGGAGGGGGTGGTGGGGAACGCATCCTGAAGACCTAGCTGGACGGCCAAGTGTTTCAGGGTAGCGAGGAAAAATGGCCAGCGATGGTGGGGGAAGGGCGGAGAGTGGGACAGGGTGGGAGAACGCACCCACCCGTGCACGCACTGCTGTGTTGGAGATGCGGTGATGGCTACAGTATTCCACCGGGCACAGTGGATCGGCGGGCAGAAAATTGCCAAGCAGGGAGACGAGAAGAGTCGAGACAGCACAAAGGGTGGCGGCTCTGATGCTGCCCAGCAGCGGAGGACTTCAGGGGGGCAGCGACACTTGAGCAGGGCCAAGAAGGATGAAATTTGGAGTGATGCAGACAAGGGGACCTGGGATAAAACATTTAAAAATACCAGGGGTGCAACAGGGCATGACGTTTGGGGGTGAAATAACCTAGCCCGAGAGTCCTGGTGAGAAAGTGGTTCAACCCTCAACTGCTAATCGAAAGGTCAGCGGGGTCAAAGCCCCCTGCTACTTCATAGGAGAGAGAGCGGGCAGCCTGCTTCCAGGAAGGTGGAGCCCTGGAGTCCTGTGGGGACAGTTCTCTGTCTGGCAGTCCGCTATGTTTGAGGCTCTCCGCCAGCCTGGTCAGCTTTGACCCCGGAGGTGGTGGTCATACGACATTGAGAATGGGCTCAAGGGGCTGAAGCACACCCTTCTTCAAACAGACGCATGTCATCTTCTGTGAATTTGACCTCTTTGCCAACGTCGGTCAGTCGGTCAGTGTAAGACAGAAAAATAGATGTACAAATTCTTGAGGGCTTATGAGGGAGGGTGGGAGGGGAAGAACATGAGAAGCTGATACCAAGGGCTCAAGTAGAAAGAAAATGTTTGGAAAAGGACGATGGCAACATATGTACAAATGTGCTCGACATGATGGGTGGATTGTGGTAAGAGTTGTACGAGGCCCCCATAAAATGTTTTTTAAAGAGAAAAAGTGGACCGCTGCAACGGGTGTGGGGCAGGTACAATGGGGTGGTGGTGGCAAAAAGTCCGTGTCCAACCGCCCCCCCCCCTGCCCCCTTCACGTTTCTGTGCCATCAGACAACGTGCAAGGTGCCTTTCAGGATCATGATCTTGTCTAAGCCTCACCCTAGAGACACAGGGCTGACCTGGCCATGGGAGGAATGAGAAGCCAGGACGCTTCAACACCAAGTGGCCGACCCTGAGTCCTAAAGCTGCCACCAGGCTGCCCAGCATGGGACCAGCTCCAGGCAATGTCCTCGGCTCAGTGGGAGCCTTTAGATTCAGTGAGTGGGACTGGCAGCATCCAGGAAAAGACCTCCAGGAGCCTGGCCTGGACCTAGCAACCGAGGAGGAGCCCCGCCCAGATTGCCGGGATCAGCTTGCACAGGCCCGATGGGCCATGGGGAACGGAACAAGGAGATGCCTGGGCCAGAGGAGGAGCCTGGACTGTGTGTGTGGACGGAACCGAGCGACACGGATGAGCAAGGGAAAGGTCGTTAGGGGACCCGGCGGGGATGGAGGCGTCCCACAGCACGTGGCGTGAGGAGCTGTCGACAGTGGGCTTTGGAGTGGGCAGGGGCTGGCTTCTCTGCTTTCCGGCGCTGATTCCATCAGAGACGCTGGATTGGAATGCCCTGCAGTTTGGCACAGTCCCCTGTATGTGGCATGTCTCCTGAGAAGATGGGGCAGAATACAGAGCTTTGGGGAAAATAAATATTTGGAGAATAGCTGCCATGCCAGGAACTGAGTCAGAAAGTGTCTACAAAAAAAAAAAAAAGAAAAAGGTTCTACATTGGTGAACGCTTTCCCCAAGGTTCTGCGTCATAGGCTGGGCCGGAATGACTCAGCCCCTCTAGCGAGACCATGTCTTTTAAAGAAGGTTCCCAAGTACTCGCCAAGGTCAGAAGTTTGAGAAACATGCTCAAATAAAAGGTGAACAATGGCAGCACTGGCACAGAGGGGAGCAGGCTCGTCAACCAAGGGGCCGCTGCTAGTGTGGTCTAAGACAGAGGTTAGGGAACCTTCAAGTATCTTAGTTGTCATTTTATTGGAGGTTTGTACAACCCTTAGCACTATCCATCCATTCATCAATTATATGTCAAGCACATCTGGACATTTGGTGCCCTCATATTCTCCAAACATTTGCTTTCCACTTGAATCCTTGGTATCGGCTCCTCGTTTTTCCCCTCCCTCCCTACTCTCCTCCCTCTTGGACCCATGATAACTTATAAATTATTATTATTTCATCATATCTTACACTGTCTGACATCACTTTTCTGTTGTCCATCACCCAGGGAGGAGGTTCTATGTAGATCCTTGTCATCGGTTCCCCCTTTCTACCCCACCTTCCCTCCACCCTCCCAGGATCACCACTCTCACCACTGGTCCTGAAGGGACCATCTGTCCAGGAGTCCCTGTGTTTCCTGCAAACAAATAACCCTAAAATTTCCAGGCCTCGGCCATTGCAATTCTCTGTTAGCTCTACGAGTTTTGTGGCTGGGGACACTGAGAAGAACTTAGCTAGGGGGTTCTGGCTAGAGGTTTCTCTGGGCTGCCATCAGACGTCACCTGGACACACAGTCCTCTGAAAGCCGGACTAGGGCTGGGGGTGGGGGTCCTCTTTCATGGTGGCTCCCTCCCACGGTTGGCCGGTTGGTGACAGCTGTCGTCTGGAAGCTGCAGTTTCTTGGCACAGGGCCCTGTTTATCGGACTGCATGACTACCTTCACAACACGGCCCCTGGTTCCCCCAGCAGCCCTCCCCGGGCCCCTCGCCAGCCGGAGATCCAAGAACACATATAGATGAAGCCACGTGTCTTTTGTGAAGTAGCCTCAGAAGAGGCTTGCTGTCATATTTACAGTTACGAGTTGAGCGGCTGTCTTCAAGCTCAGCAGTTCAAAACCACCAGTCGCTTGAAGGGAGAACGACGAGGCTTTTGAAAACTCTGGAAGAAGAGACCCCAGGGGCAGTTCTACCCGGTCCTGTAGGGATGCTTGACTCAGCGTTAACTCAATAGCAGGGAGTTGGGTTTGGGTTTGGTATTGGTGCCACCGATTACCCTTCATCGGCGTGGGAGGGAATGACACAGAAGCCTGAGCCCGGGGAGGTTGGATTTCAATCCTGTGGGGGATGTTTTGCAGGTCGGAACCACGGAGGAAGAGCTGATCTGATCGCTTTCACTTTGTAAGTGGCAAAAACAGAGACTCACCCAACGTTCACTGCAGGTCACCCAAACGCAGGGCCTTGGACCCTGACTTCCCCCTCTCGGCGCCTCTGTTCAACTTCCCGTCACCCCAAGTCCCAGAGAAATGAAACCGCTTGCTGTAAAACCCCAATCCTCGTGCCTCCAGCTGGGAGGAGGAGCGGGGTACCAATCAGGCCTCCCAGGACCGCGGAATAAATATAATCACATGTTTGCCTCAGCAGAAGGCGCGCTCCCAGGCAGGAGGGGGCGGGGGGAGCCCCCTTCATCTAAACATGTTCCTGCCTTGATGGGCTGTGTTTTCCATTTCAAACCACACTGGGGATGGCTGAGCAGAAAATGCTGCAGCCGGGGACATTTTTCGGAAATTCAACCTGTTGGATTTCTTGCCCCTTCCCTGATGCCCTGGGGTCGTGGGCTTCTCCCACCCCTCCCAGCCTCAGTGACTCACTCACCGGGTGGTCCCAGATCTGGGGCTCCTGCGCTCTGAGCCCCACCCAGGAGGCTGGGGCGGCTGCCAAATCAATCCCCCTGGAAGTCTTTCCTGGTCTGATGTCAGCTGGTTTGCAGGCAGAGCTGCCGTCGGTCGGTGAGATCTGTGTCCCGGAAACCCGAAGACGGGCCGAGCTTCCCCGCAGACGGGGCTCCTGACGGAGCAGGGGCTGTGCCTTCCCTCACATCAGCGCTGCTCCCCCTTCCTGATGCCGCCACCCTGTCACACAGCGCCTCAGGGGGTGGGGGTCACCCCCCAACCATCCAGCGCATTATATTCATTGCCACTTCCTCACTGTCGTTTTGCTACTGTGATGAATCAGGTGACCCCTGGGAAAGGGTCCTTCGACAAACCCCCCAAAGGGGTCGCGACCCACAGGTCGAGAACCGCTGCCGAGAAGGGCCACGCATTCTTCCTCAGCTGGCAGCGGGCAGCAGTGCGAGGGAGCCCTGGTCCTGCACGGCTCCGTGCCCTTCTCTGTCTCCCTTCTCCCCATAGCTGGGGCCGGGTCTGAGGAAGAAGACAACTCAAATAAACAAACAACAAACTCCCTGCCATGGGGCGGACACGGACTCAGCCGGGCTACAGCACAGGGTAGAACCGGCCCACGGCATGCCCAGACAGAAAGGTCCCCAGGAGTAGGAAGGCTGCGTCTTCTCCCCGCGTGGATGGTGGGCTCCTACTGCGGCCCTTGTGGTTAGCACTTAGCCTTAGCCACTGGGCGGCCACGGGACTTCTGGGAAGAAGAAGTTCGGGGAATAAACAAACAAACGAGGAAGAGGGGGCGCAGCGGTGGATGGTGATAGGTCCCCAAAAGGCGGCACTGCTGCCTCCAGACCCACTTCCCTTTGTGGACGTTGCCCCACCTCCATCCCCCTCCCTTTCTGCCCCGCCCCCCCCCCCAACCCCACTGAATAGTCGTCACAGGACAAAACACTGCTGAGCTGAGGGATCCCTTGGGCTCTCTGTTCAAAGGGAGAAACTGAGGCTGAAAAGGAACGTGGCATACTTTGGGGTGTCCACAGAGTCAGCTGTACCAATGCGGATGGGTACTAGGCAGAGCTGATGTTGGCTATCATCCAGGTCAAAGGTCACCATGTTCTTCGGGAAGCATCACCCTCTAGGTGAGAGAGAGAGAGAGAGAGAGAGCAGAGGCAGAGAAGGAGCACCGGAGATGGCCGGCCTCAGACGAGGAATGCAGAGGAAGAAGCTGGAGACTCAGTGGGCAGAGGCCCCCCACACAGCTGGTCCCAGAGGGCTTTGGACTTGTGGAACTAACTCTCTGCGCTTCTGGGAGATCTATTCCTCCCGCCTGGCCCCACGGCCAGTAGTCGGTCAGAGCCTTCCCCTGTTTGCTGTGACCACCGAGCCATGAACTTGGCCTCCTCTCCCCCGACCACTGGCTTCCTGTGTGGAGGCGGGGGGAAGGGAAGCAGGTCCTGTGGGAGAGTGAGGGTCACGCAGGTCATTGAAGAACTCCAGTTGCAGTAGAGTGATGGTCCTTAGGTTGGAAGCACTTCCTGTCTGAGAGCAGGTGGTGGTCCTTCAGTACCCCCGCCCCCCCCCACTAGAGAGGCCGAAGCTCCCCAGAGATGGCTTCCCCGCCCTGCTTCCTCCCCAGAGTGGTGAGCGGACATGGTCTTACGGAGGGTGCTATGGTTGCTGCGAATGCTTTCTTTAGAGTTGGTTCTTTTCACAGGTACCATGTGCGACAGTGCCCACCTGCCCTCAGCCGTTACGGAAGCAGGTCACCAGGCGGCACTCCCATGGGGCATGGGCATGGCAATCTGTAAATTAGCAACCACATGCTTACAGGTGGGGCCACCAGGGCTCCAGGTGGGAGGTGCCAGACTCCCCAGAGCTCTCTGTCGGCCAGGGTACAGCTGCCCTGTGGGTTTCCCAGACGGTCACGCTTCCCAGGAATAGAAAGCCTGATCTTTCTCCTGCGGTGCTGCTGGTGGAGTTTTAACTGCTGACCTTGCAGGTAACAACCCAACCAGGACACCGCCTGTGGAAGGAGGAAACCTGCCAGGTGCCCCGCCCCCTCTCCCCGAGACACTGCCCCTACCCACCAGCCCACGAGTCCCACGACAAAGGTACAGTACCCCGCGCTGGGCAGGATGCTCCCTGGGAATCCCCATCCCTCCTTCCGTAGCTCTGGCTCTAGGCTTCCAGCTTGGGGAGGATGTGGGGGAAGGTGAAGGTGGGAGAGAAGGTGGCCACGGAAAGGACAGACCGGGCATAGGGGAGTGCTAGCTGCCCATCTGTGGGAGGAGGGCATGAGGAAGACAACTATTTCTTCAGAGAGACACCATCCAATGGACAACGTGGGGGGTAACGCCTGCCCTTGAGTCCTCCATCCGTCCATCCATCTATCCGTCTGAGGGTTGGACAGACCCAGCCACCTATGGGCAAATATGGCCAGTGCATGGCAGGCTAAGACCCTGGGCCCTACCCCGGATGCCTCTGTCTGTGGGCAGAAAGACAGCTCCTGTCCTCATCCACCCCATGGGCGGATGATACAGCTAAGGATACAGCTGTGGCCAATGTGCCAGAGATTGTGGCTCCCAGGGTTCCTTGAGGCCAGACTGAGGAATAGTGATGAAAGAAAGGTGGGGCATGGCTGAATCGTGGTCCCTCGAAGAGGTCTTCACCCCCAAACCGGGAACTGGGGAGATTGTCCCAGATTATCTAAGTGGGTCTGATGCTTCATTCTGATTATCCCAATTTTAGAATCTAAGAATAGCCAAACAAATCTTTTCTTTTTTCTCTTCTTTACTAATCTTTTCTTTGGATTCTAAAATCAGAAGAGTGTTAAATTTTTTATTTCAGAGTACTTATGGTTGTTTGTTTTTAAAAATCATTTCCTTGGGGACTCGTCCAACTATTATCACCATGCATCCATCATGTCAAGCACATTTGTGCAGTTGTTGCCCTCGTCATTCTCAAAGCATTTGCTTTCTACGTGAGCCTTTGGGATCAACTCCTCATTTTCCCTCCCCCCCTCTCCGTCCCACTATGGTGTTTGTTTTTTTTTAAAAAAGCACCTTAGGGAGGTTTTTTTTTGCAGCAGATTATTCCAATACAATGTTTTGGGTTATGGGGCTGAGCCCCGGTGGCGTAAGTGGGTGAGTGCAGGACTGCAGCCCGCGGGCTTAGCAGTTCAAATCCAGCGGCGGCTCTCAGGAGAAGCACTGGGTAGCGCCCATGATCACCAGAGGCAGTAATGCCCAAAAAACAAAAAACAAAAAGTTAAAAAAACAACAACAATGTTTTGGGTTTTGTTTTCAATATATAAGAAAAAAGTTTTATATCACGAAATCATTATATGTTGAGAAAGCATCCTAGACCAGTCTAACTGAAGCCCATATGTCCCTCTTCAGACTCATGCAGCCGCATGCAATGGTGCAGAGTGCAGGCAGGTCGTGGGCCGGTGCATGCAAAGTCTTGGGGATCCCATGGCGGTGGATGGATGCATCTCCAGGGTACGTGGCAACCAGGTCAGCCAGCAGGAAGGTGAAGGCCGAGAGAGAGTTGCAATATGTTTTTGATTTTTTCTTTTAATTTTGCTTCCCCCTCCTCCCCCTCCCCCCCTTCCTGTATATAACCATCAAACACAAGGGTACTTTTAAAAGAGCCTGAGACAGCATCGTAAAGTCGATGATGGCAGATGTCGTTTGGCTAAAAGGTAACACCTTATCATTTGATCTCCCTCTTGACCTATTTTCAGGTGGTTTTGGTTTTTAAGTTTCTGCGCTCTTGGGGGCGGGGGGTTCTCTCTGTGTTGTTTTGTCGTGATTGCTTGCTGGCCTTTGTCTGATTTTCTGTCCCTGAAATCCAGGATAGGTGACGCTGGCCAGACAGGAGCTGGATTCCTAGTTACGTGGGGGCCTGGCAGGGTGATGGCAGTGGGAAGGGGGAGCTGATGACAATGACCAGGAGAAAGACGACAATGTTCCGAGCTGGGTGGGGGCGCCGAGTGCGAGGCTCTTCTAGGACGGGACAATGAAATTGCGTGCGGTGTGAACGCCATGCCAAGTCGACGGTCTTCAGAAATCAGCACACGAGTCTGAGAAGGGGCTCTCTGACAGCAGAAGCAGAGACAGAGCCCAGCTGCCATGTTCTAGGCTGGGCGAAGGAGAGAGTCGGGTCCACACATGCTGGTGGTCTCTAGAAGCTGGGCAAGGAAAGAAACCATTCTCCCTGGGAACCCAGAAGGAAGTCGGTCCCCCCGACACCTGGATTTTGCCCCTCTTGGGCTTCTGACTCCCTGACTTTTAAGAGGACACCTTTGGGATTCTTAGGCCTCCTGGGAGCTCTAGGGACTCAGGGGTTCAAGCACTGGGCTGCCATGTAAGAGCCCAATGGTTTGGCCCCACCAACCCCTCAGAAAGCTGGGGCAGTCTGCTCCGGGAAAGGTGGCGGCTGAGGAAAAACACACGGGGGTGGGAGTCCAAGAGGCAGTTCTACCCTGTCCACTGAGGGTCTTGGATTCGACTTATCGCCAATAAGTTTGGTTTTAAATTTGAGGTGATTGGTCACAGCAGGGCATGACTCTAGCACCCCTTCAGAGCATCCCCCTCCCCAAAGAGACAGACAATGGTACATTTTCTTTATCCTTCACTCAATGCTGCCTCTCCCCGCCCCCCCCCCCCTTCTGAAGGGGCTCCTCTAGTCTAGGTGCTGCCCAGCCGTGCCTAAGGCAGACTCCTGTTTCATTGTGTGTGGGGAGGGGTGGATTTTAAGACCAACAAAGGAGAATGTCCGGGATAGGTTTACGAGTTTGATGACAACAAAATAGGCTGGTGTCAACAGGACCTGGGCTGACATCCTCGAAGAAGGGACATTCGAGCTGACACCATGACAAGAAGGAACAGGGCTGGGGTCGGGGTGTGGAGCACCCTATGCAGAAAAATATCTCAAGTGCAAAGGCCCTGAAATGGGGGTGAGGCGGGTGGGTTTTGAGGCGGAGCAGGCAGGCTATGGTTGAGGAGGGGAGGAGGGGGCTGGGGAGTAAGTTGTCAGTGGGGTCAGAGAGGTAGCCAGGGGCTAGATCATGCAAAGGCCAAACCGAGAGGAAGACCTTTCCGTAAAACGAAAGCCACATTTTCTGTGATGGAAAGCCGGGACAAGATTTTGAGCTGGAGAGTGATGGGCTCTGATTTATGTTTTAAAAGCTCCTTCTGGCTGCTGTGGAGAGAATGGATTGCAGGGGCCAGAGTGGAGGCCAGGGGGCCAGACAGGCTCTGGCTGTGTCCAGCCAGGCACCACTGGCAGCCGTGGAGACCGGGAGAAGAGACTGGGGTGGGAATGAGAGCCCCCAAAGCTCTGTGTGTGGCCAAGGGCCTGAGGGAGGCATAGAGAAGACACCGGGGGTTTTTAATTGGGTGGGGGGGTGGAGACACTCGCTGGAGGCTGTGTCTTCCATTCATCCCCTGCTGCGGCAACCCTGGGCGCCTGGCGCTGGGGCTACCTGCCTGTCAGTTGTTCATTCAAGGCGTCTGCCTGTTTTTGACAGTGGGGTGTGGCGCAGACCTTCCTGTGAGGATGAGAGATTTGGAGAGCCTGCGTCTCCCTGTGTGTGTGGCAAGGCTTGGGAGGCCGTGAAGAGGGCCTCTGTGATGGGGACCTTGCCACTCCAGTACCCCACAGGCCAGGCACCACTGGACACTTTTTACCCACGGGAATGTGACGCATGGAGCCAATATCCATGGGGGTCTTGAGGGTCTGGGCTCTCCAGACTGTTTGTGGCTGCAAATGATTCTCTTTCACTGAAGGTGCAAGGGCTCAGAGTCCGTAAGCAACTTGCTGAAAGCCACATAGCAATTTCTCAAACGAACCTGGGGTCTCTCTGGCCTTGATGAGGCCCCAGGGGGCTATGCCACAGACCTCCGCCACCCAGATCCTTTGTGGCCCTTCCTTATACCTCATGACCTGCCCTCTCTCACTCCCAAGGCCCCCTGCCCCTCCATCTGCCCCAATAAATCCCCACTTTCTGACTATACCCTTTCTTGTCCTGCCCGCAGGAAGCCACCCATGACCACGGACACCTGCTTGGATCTCCCTGGAACACAGCCCCCACCCCGGAGATGCTCCTCTGTACCTGGGGTGCCCAGTGGGGTCAGAATCATCAGGCCACTCCGTATCAGCGTTCCCACCCCCATCCCGGAGCCCCAGGCTGTCAGTCATGATGGATGTCGGGCAGCGGTCCCTTGGAACAGATCCTGGGCCTAAAAGCCTCATGCAGCCATCCTGGGCTGGAGGCGGGGGAGGGACACAGGGGTCCCCCAGAGCCCGGCTCCCTGCCGGCCGTGAATCAGTCGGCCAGCAGAGCCAATTAATGCAGACAGGAGTCCAGCGATGAATCATGAGCCCATTAGTTGGACTAGCTCACCCCCTCCCCTCACCCAAGTGGGGTGTTGGTCCTGAGAGGAGGGGTCCTGCTTCCCTTGGGGCAGTCTCCTTCAGCTCAGGGCCCCTCCCCCTCAGGGCTGTTGAGAAGACCCACCATCCACAGAAGCTGTGGTAGGGAGGGCGGCCCGCGGATATTTGCATGTCATTTGCATGGCATAAAGGCATTGGATGCTGTCTTGTGTTGGCCCATGTGCCTGATCAGACAGGTCCAAGCTGAGAACAGACTGGCAAGGGAATCTAGACCCAGGATAGGAAGCCAGGGATGGGGGGCTCAGTCTGGTGGGTCATCAGGTCACATGAAGTGTGAGCACTGGACCAGGCATCAGGGGTCCCTAAGTGCCTGTAAAATCCGGTCCACAGTGCCGATAAAGAAGGGAGCTGAGGGCTGAGCCCCGGTGGCGTGAGTGGTTGAGTGCGGAACTGCAGCCCGCAGGCGTGGCGGTTCGAATCCAGCGGCACCAGAGGCAGTGATGCCCACAAAAAAAAAAAAAAAGAAGGGAGCTGAAGCCCACCGAAGGCATGGGGCTTGGCAGAAACCTGCCTCAACCAGGTCGTGGCAACTATCCAGTTGCCTAGGTGGCTCTAGCCAGCACCTGGAGCCATCCTTGAACCTGGGGGAGAGCAGAAGAGGCGGGAGGGGGGTGGGAAAGAGGAGAAGAGGAGAGAGGGAGTGTGGGGGTGGGAGTGGGAGGGAAGGCTCTGTCTTGTGCTTTCCCAGAAGCTGAAACCCCTCAGCTGGGCTCACGTGATTGGTCAGGTTGGCGTGGCACCAAGCCCACGTGGCAGGGAAGGAGGAAGGGTGCCTGTCCCATCTGACCTTTCATATTGCTGAGGAACTAGAGGTGACAGCGGACTATCAGAGAAGAGGCCCAGAGAAACGCCAGAGTTTGGGGAGCCATGTGACACACGCTGACTCGTTGAATTTATCCCCGTGGACTCTCCTGTTCCTCTCCCCCATTTTTTAAAGAAACATGGAATGTGGGGAGGACATCGCTGCGGATAGCCGATGGATCTTGACTGAAATCAGAGAACACCAGAGAGGGGCTCCCTTCTGTTTTATTGCGTCTGTAAAAAGGCATTCAACTGTGTGGGTCGGAACAGGCGATGGGTGACATTGAGAAGAAACGAGAATTCGAGGCACTTCCTGGGGCTCCTGGGAAACCTGTCCCGAGAGCAGAACAGGGGGAGAGGAAAATCAGGAAACGTGCGTCTCAGGGTTGCAGCCTTTCACCCTACTTCTTCCATCCGTACGCTGAGCAAGGGACCCGAGGAGCTGGAGCACAGGAAGAAGAATGCAGTGTCAGGATGGAGGAAGGCTCGTTAGTCACCTGCAATTCGTCCACGGCCCCACCTGTCCGGCTGAAAGTGAGATGAGCTGGAGGCCCTTCCTGCTGAGGGTCAAAGACTGCAGCCTTCAGCAGGGATTACGACTCACGAGAAAGAAAAAACGAAACTTCTCCGCCCTGGATCGAGAGACGAGATCATGAGAAACAGAAAAATTCGAAGTCGTCAGGGCCTTCACCTTACTTGGATCCACGATCTGTGCCCCCGAAGGAAGCAGCCATCAAGAAATCAAACGATGAAAAAGGAAGAAAGAAATTGAACGATGTTCAACAGGGCAAATCTGCGGCCCAAGAAGTGTTGATGAGCAGCCGTATCTCTTTGAGGACCGAGGGGTGTCTAACCCGGGCCGTGGCTCTTTTCTTTCTTTCTTCTTTTTTATAAATAACTTTATCGGGCGCTTGTACAACTCCTATCACAATACATACGTCAACTGTACGCAGACCACATTGGAACATTTGTTGCCATCATCGTTCTCGAAACAGCCTCCTTCTACTGAGGCCCCCGGTACCAGCTCCCCATGTTTCCCTTCCCTTCCCACACCCCCCCCTCAAGAATCCTTAATAATACACAAATTGTCATTATTTTGTCATATCATACACTGTCCAATGTGTCCCTTTACCCACTTCCCTGTTGTCCATACCCCAGGGAGGAGGTTATATGTAGAACCTTACAATTGGTTTCCCCTTTCTATTTCACCATCCCTCCACCCTCACAGTATCACCACTCTCACCACTGGTCCTAAAGGGATCATCTGTCCTGGATTCCCTATATTTCCAGCTTCAGTGATCCTCCCCGGGTCTAGCTGGATTCGTAAGGCAGAACTGGTATCATGATGGCGGGAGGAAGCATTTAAAAACTAGAGGAAAGTTGCATATTTCATTGTTACTACACTGTACCTTGAGTGACTCCTCTCCTCCCTGCGACCCCTCTGTAAGGGGATGTCACTTTCCCTAGTGATGGGCTTTGGGTCCCCAATCTGTACTCCCCGTCATTTATAATGATGTAAGTTTTTGTTCCTTGATGTCTGATACCTGATACCTTCAACACCTCATCGTCACACAGACTGATGTGCTTCTCCCATGTGGGCTTTGTTGTTTCTAAGCTAGAGGGCCGCTTGTTTACTTTCAAGCCTTTAAGACCCCAGATGCTACAGCTTTTGATAGCCAGGCCATGGCTCTTTTCAGTGACCTCCTGTGTGTGCCAAAGCTGGACAGGGAATGAGGAAGGTCGGTGAGAAACTGATGCCCTTGGATTATGGAGTTGGCGGAGAACGTGGAGAGCCCTGGAGACTCCTGAGAGGAAGCGAGTCTGTCTTGGAAGAAGAGCAGTCAGATGCTCTTTAGAAGTGAGGATGGGAAGATGTTGTCTCAGGTACTAGGACAGGCTCTTAGAGGGATCAGTCCTGGGAAAGGGCATCCCGCTTGGTCGAGGTTTGGTGCAAAAGAGGGAGACCCTCAAGGAGCTGAATGGGCACAGCGATGGCAGCAGTGAGCGCCCACATAACTCCCACTGAGAGGATGACCAGGAATCGGGCAACGTTATACTCCATTGTACACAGGGGCGCTACCAACACCAACCGTGTACGTGGGGAGCCAAGCAATCCCACGGGGCTGGATTTGAACCCAGGTCTGTCTGCCTTGAATGCTTGAGCTCTTAGCCTCTGAGCCACGTCACTGAGTCTCTCCTGAGCTCAGTCTCATTGGTCTAAATGACCGCTTGACACCTGGATTCCAAGTCGGGATGGGGCCACAAGATCAGTAGCTCCAAACCACCAGCCACTCCCCAGGAGAAAGATAAAGCTTTCTGCTCCCCTCAAGATGGACCCCCAGAGGCCCTTCTGTTCTGATCTGAGAATCACTGTGAGGCACAATGGACCGAGTTGCACTGAGTTCTACTGGACACCACCAACCAGCTCATCATCGCTCCTTCCCAAGTCCACTCTTCTGCAAAAAGGACTCCAGTCACTGGCTGGGCAGCCCAGCGGCATGGAGCTAGTCCTTCCTCCTCGACATCTCCCCAGGCGTAGGGACATGGGATCTGGTCACTTCATGAAATGGCCCTCGCTCTCTGGCTGTGTGGCAGTGAGGTGACTCTCGCCCTGTAGCTCAGTCACCTGGACTCTCCCCAGGGCCTCTGAGAGCTGCCCAACTCCAGGATGTTGTCCTTCTTGTTAACTGTGGTAGATGGAGTGGATTCCGGCTCCCAGAAGCCCTGGGCACATCTGGGCAGGACTGTGTCCCACAGACCATTCAAGGCAGTGACTTTTTCAGCCTTAGATTGCCTCGGCGTTCTTGTGAGCTGTCTTTGAGTGGGCTTGAACTGCCAACCTTCCAGCTAGTAGGTGAGCACTTAAAACCATGTATACGACCCAAGTTCGCTGGGATAGCCCACGTCATCCCTTCTTCTGTAGTGTACTTTGAGTTTAACTTTTCCTTCCTACCTTAGAAATGCAGGCTCCATCCTCTCCGCCTGCACTTGCCATGTGAATAGGAGTCCAGGCTCTGGGGCCAGGCTGCTTGGACTCCACACCCCCCCCCTCCAGAGTCCCTACTCACCAGCTCAGTGATGCAAGTGTACCCGTGTCCCCGTGTCTCTGTGAAATGGGGATAACACATCACCCCGACTGCCCCACAGGGTTTGAAAATTAAAATAGGGAAAGTGTAGCAGGGACACAGGCTCAAAGGTACCCTCTGAGCAGTGCAAATGACTCCCACAATCGGCTGCTAATAGAAAGGTGGTCCCTACCCACAGGCTCGTTGGAAGGCCCAGGGAGCTACTCTGACAATCCAGCCATAGGTGGGGTGGGGGGGCGCCCTGGAGCCCAGCTCTGACGCCACGCACCGTGCCCCAGTGCGCTGGACTCCCCCCGACGACATTGATAACTATGAAAGACAGGCAAACGATACGCCAACGGGCCAACAGAGTCCACGCCCTGTTTTTGTTGGACATTGAGTACAGAAGACTGAATTTGAACTGTGATGCTGGGGTCGAATACCGAAGGCACCACAGACAGCTGGTAAGACAAACTGGGCTTGTCTTAGGAGAAGGACAGCCAGAATGTTCCTTGGGGGCAAGGATGGCAAGACTTCATCTCATGTCCTGTGGACGTGTTATCCGGAGAGACCAGTCCCTGGAGGGGGACATCCTGCTTGGCGAAGTAGAGGGGCAAAAAAGGAAAAAGAGAAAGACCTTTAACAAGATGGATTGTCGCCGTGGCTGCAGCGATGGCCTCAGACAGACGGGCCGTGGTGAGGCTGTGGAGGGCCTGGAGGGTGCTTTGTGCTGGGTTCCCGGGGGCACGAGGAATCGGCGCTGACTTGACGTACCTAGCAGCAGCAACAAACATTTTGTGGTTACAAAAAAAAAAAAAAAAGCCTTATCAGAACCCTGCTGGGCCCCTTGGCTAAACTTCGAAATGTTGACGAGAAAATGCCATGATATTTTCATTTTATTTTTCAAGGGAGGCCAAAAACGTAGGCTCTGTTGCTTTCAAGGTAAAACCTTAGATGTTCCTCGCAGTTTCCCCCCTGCCCCCCCCCTCCCGCCCCCAGCACACTTTTCTAAACCCATCTCTGGCCACTTTCTTCTCAACCTTCAGTGAACGCCTGGCCGGGTGAGATGGTTCCCTTTGCCCAGCATGTTCCAAAGATTCCCATCCCCTTCAGCCTTGGCTCCTGATGTCCTGGGCCTGGGACACCCTTTCCTCACCATCACCTGCAGACATGTGCCCCTTCTTCCGAGGTGAGTGAAGCAGTGAATTTTCCCTGCCCGACCCGCCCAGCCTGGGTGAGTTGCTCCCGCTCTGGGGTCCCAGAAGCACTTTGGTCAAACTGCTAACCCAGCACTTCTGAGCACCGGAGTGCAGAGAGCGGGGGTTCTGTCTGCTCCCCCCTCCTCCCTGACGGTCCTGGGGGCAGGGGCTCCACTCGGCTGTGCTAGGAGGGCCTGGCACATTAGAGGCGTTCAATAAAGGTTGATGGATGGGTGGACTGCCCTCACCCCCCCTCCTTTTTCTCTCTCTTCCAACTTCCTTGACTCCTGGCCTCGCTCCCAGGTTGAAACCATCCCGGGAAGGAGTTTTACTGCAAGTAAATACTGGGAGCTGGGCGTGGTCTTCTTGACCCTGGGAATGGGAACAGCTTGATGTGGACACCCAGATGGACCTGCATGTAGAAAATGGAGAATGCAATCAAGGTATCTGGATTCTGGACCAAGGGGCAAGGCCTGGGACAGGTCCCTCCCGTGGGCCTCCGGTTTCTTCCCTGTTTACTGAGGGTGTGCACAGGGCACAGATGAGGTCGAGACGGTCCCCTCCAGCGCTCCGGTGTGATGAGGAGCTTGCTTGATGATTCCAAGGTTCCTGGAGGACCCACAGCAGCGGACCTGCTCTGCGCATGAGAAGCAAGAGGCGTCTCTGGGAAGAACGCGGGCCCAGTAAAGGCGCACACAAAGAGAGATGGCTCAGACGCCGACACTGACTCACAGCTCCACGCCATCGATAGTCTGTGCAGAGAGATCAGGAGAAACGCGGGAGGTGGAGCCCACCAGGGAATGAGTGGGGGTGCGCGGGGCCTCCTTTCTGCAGCCTCTCCCAGGAGTTGTCAAGAGTCTCCAGAAGAGCCTGGTGTTAGCATCTCTGGACGACTGGGCTGAGGTGTGTGTGTGTGTGTGTGTGTGTGCGCACACGCGCGCGCGCACGCACACAAGGAAATGCAGCAAAATCAGGAGTCCGCCAGGGTAGACACGAACCTCTCACTTTGCCAATAGCACTTTTTTTTTTTTTTTTGCCATCACTGCTCTCCGGCGGTGGGAGTAGGGGCCCAGCCCCACTGCTGGAATTGAACCTCCGTCCCAGTGGGCAGCAGTCCTGCACACAACCACTATGCCACCAGGGCTCAGCCCTACCAATAGCACATTTGAGTAGGTAAGTGCTCCAGAAGGCAGGCCCCCCCTTTCTGGAATCCAGACCCGGGCCCCGGTCATGGCTTTGCCATTGGCCTGGTGTTGGGTAACTCTGAGCATGTCCCTCTGGGTTTCCTGGCCTCGGTCTCCCCATCTGTAACATAGTGGCTTCTTCTGCACCATCCCCAAGGGGCATGGATGCGGTATATCGCGTGGGGCTCCCATCCAGGTCCTGCTGTCAGCCCCACACTTCAAGCTTACCAGCTCTGTTCCCGCTACCCAGGTGTCTACCCCGGACCCTAGCTTCCATGCCTCTGCATTCCCCCACCCCCGCAGAAGAGACCCCAGCCCCTTTATGTATTTGTTCCCCCCAGCAGGGATCAGACTCCTCGGGCGGGACTTAAGGCAGTGGTTCTCAACCTTTCTAGTGCTGCGACCCATTCATACAGTTCCTCATACTGTGGTGGAGACCCCCAACCATAAAATTATTTTCGTAGCTACTTCATCACTGTCATTTCACTACTGTCACGAATTAGTAGGGAAAGGGGTGGGAACCCACAGGTTGAGAACTGCTGCTGCCGGAACCAGTTGCAGTTGCCAGCAAGCCCATGCTGACTCCCGAGGACCCTGAGAGCATCGGGGCAGCACTCCGCCCTGGGGGTTGTCCGTAGCTGGTTCTGTGGAAGTGGATCACCAGGCCTTTCTTCCGCACTGTCCCTGGGTCAACTCAAACATCCCACTTGTGGGTTGGATGTGCAGCCAAGCACACTACCTGATCGTATCCCGCGGGGAGCCCCCGGGGCCTCTAAGTCTAAGAGGCTGGTTTTGGCAGCTCAGGCTGGTGCAAAGCTCCAGTCTCCAGGTTGATCCGCCCCCAGGCCTCACTCACCCCGTGGAGGGAAGTGAGGGTGTCCTGGGAGGGTACAAAGGATGGATCTGATGGGAGTGGGGAGGCACCGAGGGCCCTGTGGGGGTGGGCTGGGGAGGAGGGTCCTGGAGCTGGGAGAAACCACTCCGGTTCCCTGGCAGCCCCCACCCACCCCCACTCCCCGGGTGAAAGGCTCCATGTGGCAGGGCCGCAAGAGGTGCCAGCTTGACCCCGGCCCTGAAAGGGTTGCTCCCTCAGCAGGGAGTCCCCGGCCCACCCCTTTGATCACCTCCCTGCCTGCTCCCTAAGAGGCTGTTAACATCCTTCTTTACGGGGCTGGGGACAGAGCCAAGACTTTCACCTCATCTGGAGGCCTCAGGCGGCTGCTTTTGTACTTCTCACCATGCCCCGCGCCTGCCATGTGGGGAGGGGAGGTGGGGGGGGGTGGGTGGAGAGAAGCTGGGGACTACAAGGACTATAAGTGAACGGTCCCCAACCTCAGACTAGGCTCATAGGGGGCAGCCAGCCAGATGGAAGGGGGCAAGACACACTCCCCAGAAGAGGGCTTAAGGGACGGTGGATAGGACAGAGCTGAGCAGGGCTCTTCAGAGGGCTCCCTGGAAGAGGTGGTCTGGCGAGGACCAAAAAGAACCAAAGCCAGAGGAAAGGATGGCAGAAGGGTCTGTCGTGAGAGGGAAGATGGGGAAATCGGGGCTGGGTCTGTCGACCCCCCCCCCGCAGAAAGCCTTGGCCATCAGGCAGACAGGGTGGAGATGGGGATGGGGGGGAGTCTCAGAGCCTGTGCTAGGGGTGGGGCAACTCAATGGACTTCTCGGTACACTGGGTCTGACACCTGGAGTTGCTGTGGGGACTCACCGAGACCCCGTATGTCAAGGTCCTGGCCAAAGATCATTCTCCCTCACCACTCACTTCCTGTCCTCTCTTCATCAACCCCCCCACCCCCCTCCCCCATCTCCAGCTTCTGGCCTCCTCTAGCAACAGCTGCCTCCTCCTCCTCCTCCTCGACACTTGGTCTCCCTTCAGGCCCTGGAGGAGGACGGGGCGGAGGCCAGAACTTGGACAGGGGCAGCGGATGGAAGGGTCTGGATGAGCATCTGCCTCACCCCCACCTCCCCTGGGCCTCATTCAACACCGATGTGCCGTGAATCTCCTCCTTACCCCCTCCCCGTCACCCCCCAACACACACCTGTTTTCTCTCTCACTCCTCGGGGGGAGCCCCTCCAGGGCCCCCAGTAGAGGCCTCTGCTCAACTTCCTCCAGCCTTTCCCTCGGCGACTGCCCATGATGGATTCTCCAGTTTTGTTTGGAAAATTCTAGACCATTCTTCCTTCGGCGCTGCCACGTATCCAGGTTGCTTCCGTGTGAAAATCGCTGAGCTCTCTCCCAGCTCACTGGGCAAAAACTCTTCCCTGGACGATGGGGGAGAAGCAGGGTCCTTGCTGATCCTTTGACGGGGCTCACCAAAGGGCCCAGGTTAGGACTCGGGGGTCCCTGAGTCCCTATTTGAGCCGGACCAGCCCAAACTCCCTAGACAGCGCCTCCATCCTGCCCCCGGGAGAGGAGACAAGAGTGCTGGGGAGGGAGGGTCTCTGAAGCCCTTGCACCAGCCTTGGTCTCAAAGCCAGCAGGGTCCCAGCCTGGTCAGGGTGCAGGGGGCTCTGGGGCCTGGACAACTCTCAGCTCGGACTCGGTTCTCTATAGGACCGGGTAGGACAGTCCCGCAGAACTTCCAAGGCGGCAGATCTTTACAGGAGCTGACTGCCACAGCTTTGTTTCGCACAACAGCTGGCGGATCCGACTGTTGACCTTTGGGTTAGCAGCTGAGCGCTTAAGCACTGTGCTACCAGAGCCCCCCCACCTAGGGAATGGCCCCGCCCCTAACCAAGCCCACTGCCACTGAGTCCATGCCAATTCGTAGCAGAACAGATCCTAAGGGTTTGTGAGGGTACAAGTCATTACAGGAACAGAACCACATCTTTCTCCCATGGAGGGGCCGGTGCCTTTGAACCACCAACCTTGCCGTTAGCAGGTCAAAGAGGGCCTCATGAGGAATATCGTTGGGGAAAGGTTTGCATTAGGGTTGTGTCCTTGCCCTCATTCAGTCTCTATGCTGAGCATCGAAGCTGAGAAGAAGCTGGCCTACATGAAGAACAGGGTACCACGATGGCAGGAAGATACTCCACCAACCTGGAACATGCAGGTGGCCCAACCTTGCTTGCTGGAAGGGAAGGGGACCTGAAGCATTAACTGCTCAAGGTCAAAACTTTCTGTCTGAACTTTCCTCAATGCAAGGACAATCCAAATCCTCCCAACTGGACCGATAGACAACAGCATCAGAAACGGAGAGCGGATTGGAGTTGTCAAAGACTTCACTTCTCTCGGGGCCATCAACACTCACGGAAGCAGAAGTCGAGCGACCCAATGCCATGGTGCATTGAGCACATGGCAGATACCTGATTTCATGTCAACTTGAAGGTATATTCAAAGAGTAGGCTGGAATGGAACCTGTTGATCGGATCACAGCCTGGTGGTGCCTTCTTGTGGCCATGGCCTTCTCATCAGGAGGGTTCTGGGAACCTCCCCTTCTCCTTCTGCCTTGACCTGCCTGCTGGCAGGCCACTCAGACCTGATGCTTCCCCCACCACTGGATCCGCATGACTTTGTCCCCACCAACCTGTGCTATTCCTGCATTCTGCATCATTGTTTGTGACTTCCTGAGCCTGGAGAGGGACCTACAGACTGTGGTTGGACTTATGAGCTTCAGTTGACTTGGGCTGGGCTGTTTTCTTGATACAAAATTAGTTCTTGATAGAAAGTTCTCTGTGTTAGTCTGGGTAGACTAGAGAAACAAACTCATAGATACACATATGGATATAAGGGTATGGTTTATATACAAGATGAATAGGACATTAAGGAAGCATCCCAACCCAGTCCAGTTCAAAGTCATAAGTCCGATATTAGTCCATATGCCCGATACCAGTCTATAATGTCTCCCTCCAACTCACAAAGTCGTAAGCCAGTGGGTGCAGAATCCCGGCGCTGGCAGGGGTCTCCCCAGAGCTCCTCACTTCCAGGGCTCAGGGTCCATTAACAGCATCCAGTGGTAGTAGAAGCAACTCAGCACTGGCAGGGGTCTCCACGTGGCTTCTCCAGCTTCAGAGATCTGGCTCCATCAGAGTGAGGCTGTGTGGCTTCTCCTCCGGCTCCTTCATAGCTCCTCAGACACTGCCCTCTTGTCTTTGCGTAGTTCGTTGTCTCTGAGACCAGCTCCCAACAACTGGGGAGACAGTTTCTCATCTCCACGAGGAAGACATCACGAGATTTCCCAGAAGTCTCAGAAGAAAGCCAGGCCCACACGGAGGTCTCATTGGCTACTCCATGGCAATCCCCAGATGAACAGGCCAGACTCCGCCCCTCCATCTCAATCATGAAATTAGCACAAGCACATGACCGCCACACTCTCTCTTAGACATCTCTGAGCTTGTTTCTCTAGTCAGTGCAGCCTAACACAGAGGAGTGGGCATGTCAGATCAAGACCATGGTCTTTTCAATCACTACACGTGTGTATCGGGCAGTAAATAGGGAAGATCAAAGAGGAATTGATGCATTTGGATGATGGTATTGACAAGAAAGTGCCAGAAGAATAAAAGGAACCTGCCTTGGGAGAATGCAGCCAACATGCTCCTTAGAAGCATTTTGAGGAAGGTGAGACTTCGTCTCGGGCAGTGGGGACATCTGGTCAGGCGGCAGCCGTTTCCGGAGAAGGCTACTGTCCAGCTTGGTGAGGGAGAGGGCCAGTGAAAACACGAAGACCCTTAATGAGACCGATGGAGGTTGCCGCGGTCCCCAGAGCCACGGGACTGGAGCTTTAGACAGAATGATAGATGGGAAAGAAACCGCTTTCACTTTAGCGGCAAGCCTCCATTTCGAAGCTACAAAGCTGCAGTGAGGGATGAATGCCGAGACTGTCAGCTCCATCAACGAGAGTTTGCAAGTAACAAAGGGTCACCTGACTTCGTTTCAAATCACGCATTGATCTGAAAAAGAGAGGCGGGAGGAAGTCGGCCAAAGCCTTGGGTGGCTGTTGCTTGAGTACGCGGGGTCTTCTCGGAGATGGCCGCAGCACGGCGCACAGGCTGCTTGCTGAGTGCTGCCTGAGGAGAGCGGCCCCAGGGGCTTCTAGGATGCCCCCACACGGACCATGCAAAGCTCCCGGAGGACGCTGGTGTGCCAAGGCGCCAGACTAGCCAGGGGGCTCTGCAGCTTAGGTGCAGCTGCTAACAGAAAGCCAGCAGTTCAAGCCCACCAGCTGCTCTGCAGGAGAAAGATCTAGAAAAATGGCCAGCTACCATCGAGGGAACAGCCCTGGACAGCCTGTGGGGCCAGCTCTGGTCTGTCTTCTGGTGTCACTAGCAGCTGGAATTAATCTGAGTCAGATGGATGGGCCTTTGGTCTTGTTCTTGTCTTTTTAAGGGTGTTAGCCAGCCTCCTTCTCTGATGGGGTCTTGGCATCCAGGCTCAGCCCCTTCCTCACCCCGTGAGCCAGTGTACCACACCCGCTGCCGCTGGATGTCCGAGGGACCCAGGCTGCCCACCACACCCTTGCTTGCCTCTCCCCAGTTCTTGTTCAGAAGCATCTATAGCTTCTCTCCTTTGTTTCCCATTCGCTTGCCTCCAAAGGACCCATGGTCCTGGACCCCGTGAAAATCCCCTCACGCCACTGTTGGATCCTAATTAAATCTAGACCTCAGGCCTTCTTCCTCGCTCTCTCCACCTGAGACCTCCGGGCGGGTGGCCTGGCCTCCGGATGTGCCCTGTACTCCAAGGCCCTGTGGCATTGTCGAGTTCTTTACTCCACGGCTGTGACTCGTGCTTCAGGGCAGTGCACACAGCCCGGGCTGCACGTGGTTGCTGCCTGTCTCCTCCAGCCCCGGGGTGACAGCGGAGTGAGAATCAAACACACTCAGGACACCTCCATGCTCTGGGCGCCTCTGGGCCACTCGCCGTCTTTCTGCAGCACTGATCAGAGCCTCAGCTGTCACCTTCAACGCCTGCAGGGACTCCTCCGGCCACAGCAATCACCCTCAAAGCCTGTCCCGGGGCAGGACGGTCCCCCGAGGTGCTGCTGCGGGGAGCTTCCACTGAGAAGTCTGACAAAGTCAGCATGCCACCAGGGCCGTCTGTTTGACACGGCTTCTCCAAATGTATTCCATCGCACGCAATCACTTTGACAAGAAGTACCTCCTAGCAGATCAAGAACAGTCCCACAGAACATCATTAGGCGAGCCACGGGCTGGGCGAGCAGGCCGGGAATCCAGAGGGAGGGACAGGAGGCTCTCGGCAGAACAAGTCCCTGACTGGGGGAGGCACTGGCTTTCGGGGCCACTTGGGGAGTAGAACTGGCTGCAGGGAAGGCCCTGGCTGTCGGTGGATGCGATCGAAACCTGTGACCCCAGAGATTCCATCTGCACCTCACTCTCTGGGCTGGAAACTAGCTCAATTCCACCTGGCTTGTCTCCGTGACCCCAAAGGACACTGGAGACCTTCCCCTGTGAAGCCTGAATGAGGATTTCTAAGCAAACTGATGTGTTTCTCTGCTGGACACCTCTGTATGCATCCTGGCCTCTCCTTAGGCCCCGAGGTGGGGAGTGGCTGAGGGTTAACAATTAGGAGAACTCTCTCCTCCCCTGAGAGAGCAAAAAGGAGTCCATATCCTCAAGCCTTGGAGCCCAGTCCAGATGGCTCCCCTAAAGTAGGGGGCCTCAAACTATGGCCCATGGGCCACATGTGGCCCACCGAGGACATTTAACCGGCCTTCCGGGTGTTTTGCGCTGCTATTCTGCTTCCTAGCCGACTCATCCCGGGCCCCCGCAGTGAATTTGTTCATAGTTCTTTTTTATTTTTTTTAGGCATCACTGCCCTCTGGTGGTGGGAGCAGGAGGCCCAGCCTTTGCTTCTGTGAGCTGGAATTGAACCTCCATCCCAGTGGGCCGCAGTCCCGCGCACAACCACGACGCCACCGGGGCTCAGGCCCTAACTGACCCCCTGTTTAAAAAGTTTGAGGACCCCTGCCCTAAAGCCACGCAGGCCAATCCCAGATGGCCCCCCTGTTGCACATGAACCATTTTAGAATTAGGCTGTTTCTGAGTTTCAGTAACTGACTGCCCTTGAACGCCTCAACCCTCATCTGTGAAGTCCCATAGGCTGTGTCAGGGACGAGCTAATTGCAGAATTCTGTAACTGCTGCTTGCTTGCCTAATTGCCGTGATAAGCTTGTTTACTCAGCCCAATAAACACCCCAGCCTGTGAGCAATCAGGGCCTTTCCCTCGCTTTGAGAGTGAGGGCCCCTGCGCAGGTTTTTTGTTTTCCTCCTCTCTTCTTTCTTTAGTCTCTATTTTCTTACTCTAATAAAACTTGCTCTTAAATCCACAAGTCTCTGAGTTGCTCTCGTCCGGCAAAGTGTAACACCAGAGCCAGGGTATGGGAGGGAACGCACAAGCCGTGGAGGTAGACTCCTCGGCCCCCACCCTGTTCCTTCGCTGACTCGGAGCTGTGTGGCCGTGGGCACTTCTGGGTCTCTCTGAGCTGCTGCTTCTGCCTGCGAAACGAGGACCCTGCAGTGGTCTTTGGACTCACAGGGAGCTCTCCCTCTCTGAAGTCAGCGTGGCTCGTGGGCCTGTGGGTTAGGACTCCTCCCCCTGGGTGTTCTCCTAGCTACCCAGGGGCCGGGGGACGTCTCCGTCATGCGTGCATTAGGTCTTTGTTCATTCGTGTAACCCACATGTCAGCAGGGCGTCTACAGTGGGTTGGACATGGAGGAGAAACCAGGCTGTCGATAGGCAGCCTGGGTCTCTCCCTGCAGGGAGCTCACAGTCAGGAAGGGACTGGGTCCGGTGTCCGCTCAAGAACACGGAGGAACCACTGTGAATGGGTCCAGACCCACCGCTCCAGGGCACCCTCTAGACGGCGGCCATTCCGGGAGCAGGGAGTCACGCCTGGAGCTTTTCTGAAGCTGGACGACTGGAAAGGAGAGCAGCAGAGAGCAGAGTGGTGCGTCGTGCGGGGGCAGAGGAATGAGCCCGCCAAGATTCTGCCTGATCCCGGGAGCTGATGGAAACATGGGTTCCTGGAAGCAAGGTAGGGCTGAAAGGGGGGCACAAGCCACCCAGCACGAGACCACTTGTCAGTTTCAATGAGCACACCCCAATGGGGCCTGAGAAGATGGACCAACCCAGCATCCCCAATCCCTTCCTCTCCCCCCAGGAAACTTCCTGGATCACATTCACCCCCAGGGGAGAGCTCCCAGTGTGTCTGTCCAACTTCGGTACCCACGCCCCTGGCACTGGCCCGCCTCCCACAGGGATTCCCGCAGGTGGGCGCAGGAGCCGGCACCTCGCAGAACATCTCTTCTGCTGGCACCGAGACTGGATTCTCCTTGGGAATCTCCTCCCCCTGGGCTTTCCCAGCTCCCGGCCCTCCACACCAGCTTCAAAGGGAAGCTTACGTCTCCGCCGGAGCCTGAACGATTCTGCAGGTGTGCGTCACCTCTTTCCCAAGCTCCTGGCACGTGGCCTCAGCCTGGGTCCGGCCTTCTCTTTCATCCCAGCGCCTCTCGTTCTTCTCAGTAGTTTCCCTTGGCAGGGGATAAGCCCTCTCATCTGCATCCAGCTTGCTACACTCTGGGGGTATCCACCTTCTCGCCTTCTGCAGGAGATGGGGGTTGTTCCAGCACCCCTGGCTGGTTTCAGGGGAGGAAGCCACATTCTTCGTGGAGCTCACTCCAACGCCTGCTAAGGACTTCTTATCTCCATTCATCCATTTGTTGCCAGGAGAAAGCAGAGCTGATTTTTCTCTTTCCAGCTGGGAAACCCTGTGGGCAGGAGCCAGGCATCATCCTGGATACCTCCCTCCTCCCCTTACCATACCCCCGGCTAACCCTAGTTCAAGCCAGCACTAGCTCTCCCCTGGACTTCCGCCACCCCATCCTAACAGCCCATGCCCATCTGTAGCCAACCTGAGAGGATCATGCCATCCCTTCCCAACACTAACTCCCAATCCTAAGTAGCCATCCGTGGTAGCAGCATAATTTGGTGTCAACTTGAGGTGTAGGGGATGGAGTCTAGTCTGTCAGTCAGGTCCCTGGGCCTGACCTCCTCATAAGGCCTACCACACCGTCTCTGCTCTTAGACCGAACATCCAGGTTTTTAATACGACCTAGAAGTTCCCGCCTGATCTTTTCCTGTCCACTCCTTGATCCTCTTGGGCCCCCTTTTCTACACCCCAGTACACACACACACACACACACACACACACACACTTCTTGAAACTTGTACTGAGGTTCCAGCAGGGGAGCACAGCTACTCCTATACTCTTGACCAAAGAATGGTCCTCCTTCTTTCAGGGAAGGTCATCCTCTTCAACTGAACTCGCAGCTTTGGGAAGGACGCACATGGAGCGGTGAGGGAGGAAGGGGACGCCAACCCAGCCAGCCAGATCGGCCGGATCAACCCAAGGGATGACAGGTATCCCAGCCAGATCACCCTCCCACCCCACCCCCCACACCTTCTGGAAGTCCCTTGTCTACACTCCCTCCTGCCACAGGGCCTTTGCATCTTGTTTCTTCTGCCGGGACGCTCTTCATTGCCTGCCCCGCACAGCTTCCCTCCTCCCAATGACCACGGTGGCCAATCTTTGTGCATTTGGGTGGCTACAGAGCCCTCGCGGCACAGTGATGACATGTTGGACTGCTAACCACAGTCAGAGACCCCCAGCCCCTCCGAGGGAGGGAGAAAGATGAGACTGTCTACTCCCCGACAGTTGCGGCCTCAGAAACCCACAGAGGCGGTTCTAACCTGTGCGATTGGGTCGCTGTCAGTCCAAACTCACTCCAGGCCGTGAGCTGGGTTTGGGTGGTGGCGAGGTCATGAAAGGCTGCCCCCTCCACCACACCGAGAACTCCATGAGGGCAGGAGCCCCGTCCGCTCTGCGTCTCCGTCCCCAGGGCTCACGCAGTGCCTGGCACACGAGAGACTCCGTAAACAGCTATCATTCAGGTGAAGGAGGAAGCCCGAGCGAATGGGGTATCTGGTAGAAAGTCCGTTTCAGGAACTCAGAGCCCGTGATAAGAACTGCTAGCTCTAAGAGCCGATGGGGGAAACGACAGTCCCCTAACAGACACGTCCACCTCTCTCTTTGGCCACCGGCTAGCCGCTATTTGAAAACAGAGTGTGGGACACCAAAAATTGACCCATCCCCCAGACTAGCTGTGGTGGAGAGTGCCAATTACTGTATGGGATCCCGCCCTCTTCTCCATTACCATAGTTCCCTCGGTGCCCAATGCTCTCTGGCCCATCCCAGAGAAGAGATGGGAGGCTTCAGTCCCCATCCAGGACAAGGGACTCCATGGAAAGGAGAAGAATGAAGAAGATGAGAAGGTGGAGGTGTCCATGGACAAGGCCATGATAGGAGAGAGGGTCGAGTTGGCTAGTTGGGGGCCACTTGCCTTCTCTGGTCCTTGAGGTTACCCCAAGGGACACCACAATCTCCCCGCTTAGCACCCCTCCCACAGGAAGGGGAGAGAGAGAAATGAATATCAGCTGTGCAGACAAGTCTGGCCGGCCTTGCACTCTCCCGGCGGCTTTTCCTAGAAGGGCTCTGTGACAGGTAGGTTTCTTGTGCCAACCTGGCCAATAGACACATGTGGGGTCAATGAGGTTGCAGCTTAACTGAAGGCCAACGAGATAAACGACTCGACGAGCCTCGCCTTTCTGTCTCTTGCTCTCTGATGATCGGACCAGTGTGCGGCTACCTTAGCTAGTTCTCTGCCTCAACTAATAAGCTGGGACACCTGACCCATGGACCGTGTTGCTATAGTTTGAGGTTCCTTCCAGACCTGCTTCGCCACACTGCTGGTGGATACATTACTTGAGCTGGGCACAGTCAGACCCTGTCAGCTGGCTGACTGTTGGTTAACCTGCCTTGCTATTTGCAGTCTATGACTGGACTGCCTGCATTGCTCCACAGAAGAGTCATTTGCCTGCTTCCTTGCTGGGTTGCACCCAACAACCCACGTGAGTTGAAGGACTGCCAGTGTCCTGTCTCCTGGAAGTGAGTTAAACTGAGCCATTTGTACTACTCTGTGAACTAATCAGCTGCTTATTTATTATGTTCTATCTATCTATCTATCTATCTATCTATCTATCTATCTATCTATCAATCATTATAAGGGTCCTGGTTTTGGTCCTCTAGAGAACCCTGTCTAACCCAGGCTGGGAAGTTAGGCAGTCCAGGTCCAGGGTCACAGCAGGGGGGAACCACACCCCGGGGAGCTGAGAAGCAGAACAAGGTGGGACAGAAGAGCCAGAGTGGGAGGACCAGAAGTCACCTGTTCTCTGAATGTTTGATCATGTCACTTTCTCCTCAAAGCCCTCCAGAAGCCCCCAACTCACTTCCAGGAGAAATCAAGACCCTCCTCCCCTCCCACCACTTCTCACACTGCTCCACCCACGCAGGCCTCTCCCTGGACCTCAGACACCAGCCCCATTCGCTCCTGGGTCTGCTCCCTCTGCTTGCAGCTCTTTTCCCGCCGGCGCCCCAGCCCACCCCCACCCCCCATCTTTGTGGCATGGTTAGATTGTTACCTTCTCACCAGGATCATGCCCTTCTCACATCCCATCCACTCCCAGGCCTCCCCATAGCACTTACAACCTTCTCCCGGGTCCCACCATGGACTTAAGCCTCTCCCATAAGAGAGAGCATGGCAGAGGACCAATCACCTATGTGTTTGCTGAAGCACCCTCAGCACCTAGGACAGTGCCTGACACACACTAGTTGCTCAGCAACACAAGAGGGGAAATTGCCCAAGGGAGAATGGAGCCTGGAGGTAAAGGGCAAGACCTCTGTTCCAGGTCCCTTGCCCAGCTGGGAAGAAGGAGGACCCCAGTGAGTGGCCAGCTTGGCCGGCCAGCATGCCAGCAACAACTGTCCCACTCATTGTTTCCTCTGCCCCATTCAAACTCTTCCTCCCCGCTCCTCTTGCATCTCTTTAGAGTCCTCCTTGGGTAATGGTGCTCCTGGCATCTGGCATCCATCAGACCCTTCCCGAAGTCCCTATGAAACAGGGGCGGGGGTGTGCATGGAGGGTGGGGGGAGGAGAGGGGCTGAAGCAATCGCAGATTGGGGGCAGGCGGGAATGTGGGTGAGTCTTCCCATCGTCCCTGCCCTCCCAGTCCTGTCTAGAGCCACCAGCCCTCCCTCCGGCTTCCTGGAGGGCCTGGGAGACCTATTGCCAACCACACACAATTCCTGGCTCTGGATTTGAGGGAGGAGGCGGGGAGCTGGCAGGAGGGGACCGGGGCAAACAAATGGGACCTGACAGGGGCCGGGCACCTTGGCCAAAGAATGTAAATAAAAATCAGTAAATATTTAGGGGAAGTGGAGCGAGAAGCAGGGGAGAGGAGGGTGGGGGCGGCGTGTTGGGTTTCCAGCAACATCTGGAGGGCAGTTGCTCCCTGCCATGCCCAGCGCCCCACCCTGCATGAGCGCTCAGGGTGGGAGCGTGTGTCTGCTCTGGGATGTCTGGGTGCCGGTATGCCTGAGGGCAAGTATGGTGGTCTCCGAGGATGTCCCCAGCCAGACACACACCAAGCAACTACCTCTCCCAGCCCCAACTGAGTCCCTCCCCCTGCAGAGGCAGGCCCTCCCTTCCATGGCCCCTGCTCAGAGCCACTCGGTGGGGGTTCTGGGACGGAAGGACCAGGCTCCTGTCCTAAAGGGGTTTCTAAGTGAAAGGATGGTGGCAGCGCAGGAGGAGGAGGGCGCTGCCAGAGGGCAGCTGAGGGGGGCTGGGAGGTGGAGGACGGGGAGGGGGGGGGCTTCCTGGAAGAAGGAACTTTATGGGTATGCAAGGAGACATCCATGGGGAGGGACTAGCCAGGTATGGCGGGACAGGAATGGGCAAGAGGAAAGGAAGCTCTGCTTTGGGGGGGACGGTAGGTGTCTGGATCATCTGGGGGCCAGGTGAGATGGGACAGAGAGTGAAGAAGGTCTGATCTGAGCCCAGCCCCAGGAGGAGGGGACGCCAAGAGACACTGGTATTGAAATGGGCTCCGTGGCCCCAGGTGTGCTGTTTGGTTTATCGTCAAGGGCGGCCAGAGGGGAAAGGCTCGGGGTGGGAATTGAGGGGTGCTGGCACAGATGGTTCTCGGGAACATTTCTAATGGTGTTCTGCCACCTTCAGGGCCAGTGGCATCTCCCATCCTCCCTGGCATCTCCCTGCTATGCAACTTGGACTAAGCTCAGTGTAGAGAGAACAGCCGGTTTGTGCAACCGAGGGCGGGCCAGGCTCTTCTCCCCTAAGTTCCCGACGGGTCATTTCCCGGCCAGGAATTGCATCTCCTTTCTCTGCAGCCAGCACTGGGCTGTGCCTGGGCCCCTGCCCAACCCTGGAAGCCCAGCTCAGACGGTGGCGTGAGGGAGCTGCCTCCGCAGCACCCGAGGCCAGCCCTGCAGTTTTCCAGGGAAGAAACTGGGGCCCAGAGAGCAAGCGTGACCTGTCAGTGAAAATGAGCTGGAATCGGGGTCCCCTAACTTCCACAGGAGGAAGTGGGGGCAGTGGGGTTGCTCCCTGTGGTGTCTGCTTCCAGCTTTGCTTGGGGGACATGATCTGTGCCCGGACTGGGACCACCCCACCCCCGCGCACACTTAGGCAACCCCCTCCCCTCCCCGGCCTGCTTCTTCAGCATAAGCGCTGGTGACTCCTGCTGCCCACTTGGGGAAATTGGAAAGTCCCGTACAAACCAAGAGGGAGCCCCTGAACTTGGGCCGGGGGCCCCCTGGGCTTCCAATTGTGCCTGGAGCAAAGGGCAAGTAGGAGAAGTCCCAGGCCAGGCACAAGACATCCCAATGCGTAAGACCTGCCTGTTCTTCTTGAACCAGGATGGAACATTCCAGAGGGCCCTGTTTGTGGTGGGTCCTTGGAAGTCGCCTGGAGCAAAACAGTCTCAAGTAGAAGTTTTCATCCTGATCCCTCTCTGTCTCTCTCGATGGGGCCCACCCCTTCAATCAAAATGCCTTCATTTTCATCTGCCTGGCTGATCAGATTTCTAGAAAGATCTCATTGGAAGGGGGGGTGATGGGGTGGATAAAGACCACTGCTTTCCCAGGGACTAGGAGATTTCTCCCCTCATCCAAGCAGGCTTTTTTTTTTTTTCCTGGAAGAAACTAGAATGGAGAGGGCTTCTGCCTCTGGCTCAGAACAGGGCAGTTTGTGAGGTTAAACTGAGGTTAGGACCTAGGAGGGTCTTCCCAGCTTTTCTCTCACTGGCCAGGCAGCTGTCCCACTGCACTGACCACCCACCCCCACACAGGCTACCCCAGCCCCAAGTGCAGGGTCTCTAAGGGGGATCCAAGGTCTGGATTGTCCTCCTTCCACCTCCTGTTTGCAGGCTGGGGGACAATGAGGCCTTTTGTCTGGCAAGAGGATGCTCAAAGCGTGAGGTCAGCCCCCAACATGGTTCTCTTTGTCCCAAAGCCAGGGAGGCACCAAGGCTAGGTCCCAGGATGCTCCCCCACTCTGTCTCCCTGAAGGGTTCCCTAGGGGTGTAGGAGGGACCCCTGAAAGAGGAGGCACTGATGCCGGGAAAGGAGGTCCAAGGTGGGTCCTGAGGCAGCCAGAAGGGGCTTGGTGGGTGACCCTTCGCAGTCAGGACCTTTTGGCTCTCTGGCAACTTGGCCTACAAAAATGATCCTGACGCCCAAAGGGAGAGCAAAGGGGTCTGAGCTTGGGGGTCCTGGTAACTGGTTTCGATTTTAGACCAAGAAGTCCTTGGGAGACTTAGAAGAACTGACGATTTCCCCTGATACAGCCTTAGGAAAGGTTTTAAACCAATTCTCCGGGCCCTCCCCCAGGAGAAATGCTTCCCCAGAGAAGCCGTGGCTGGGGCTCAAGGGACCGGAGAAGGTGCAGGTGGAGAGGTCAGAGGAAGGATGTCTGGGGACCATGAAGAGCAGAGCGAGAGGCGTCCTGAAGCAGTGAGGGGCTGAGACCAGCGGGGCTACAGGAGGCTCTGCTGCAGGTTGGGGCTGCAGGTGGGCGAGAGGGGCAGGCCAGAGATGTCCTTGGACACCAGCCTTGGAATTGAAGGCACTCGCTTCTTCTGGCTCTCTCTAACTCACCAAGTGACCCTGGGCTCGCTTACCTTTGCGCTGTGCCTGTTTCCCCCACCTGTGCAGCGCCACAGTCTCTGAGCCTGAGCTCTGCGAGAATGCAGAACAGGGACACAAAGAGGCAGTCACTGGACTGGACGAGACATGGCTGGCCGGACCCTGAGCGAAGCAGCTATTGGAGCAGCCGCCCATAGGGGGGCGGGGGGGCGGGGAAGCCTCAGCAGAAGCCCCTCAGGACCAGTGGTGCCACTGGTGCAGGACGCGTGTGGGTCGGTCCACCCTTGACGCTGAGTGGGCAGCTAGCAAAGGCTGTGGGGTGGCTGGGAGCAGGGGCCAGTGCAGTGGTCTGACACGGAACCGTCTGAGCAGGCCCGTCTCCCACTGTGGACTCTCCCTTCTCTCTGAGGACATTCATTCTGGGTCCTGGGCCCCATCCATCTCCAGGCAATGCTGCGTGCGCTGAGAATAGCCTTTGCTGGGGTCAAAGAAGGGAGCATCACCAGGGACTAATTGCTCTAAATAAATGAGCAATTAAAGCCATTACAGGAAGTATCCAGACCCCTCTCCACCCACCACCCCGAAAGATCACCATGGCAACCATGGCAGGCCTCACCCCAGGAAAGCGGGAGCCGCTTGGTTAGCCCACAGGGCTGTCATTCAGGCAGTGGAGGGCGTGGCTTCGGTGGAAGCAAAAGGAAAGGGTAGCGGAAGATACAGCTTAGAAGAGGAGGCAGAGGCCTGGCTGGGGTGACCTGGCTAAGGATTCTGGGTGACAGCTCCCTGACAGTAGGGGAGCACGGGAGAGTATGGCTGCCTCATCCGAACCCAGTCGTTTCAAGGCCAGCGGCCCCCCGTGGCAGGGGCTGGGGCTGGGGAAGCTGCCATTGCCAGGAGAGGCTCTTGCCAGGTCCCCATCTCCTCTCAGCGCCCTGCCCCTCCCCCTACACTTCCTGTAATGGCGTCTCCAATGGGGAGGCCATTAGTCCTGCTCAGGGCAGCGCCTAAGTACTATGGCTGATAAATATAACATGAGCCCATCAATTAGAATCCTCCCTGTCCTGCAGCAACTCCGTGCCCTAATGGCTCCCCTCCCGTCTACACACAGGACTGGAGTCCCCGCCCCCACCCCAGGCAGCTTTTCTTGCTTACTCGGGGATGGGGTGGGGGTGGGGCGCTGGGAGGAGGAGGTGCTGGTTAGAGGGCCGCGCAGACACCCGGAACCCACCAAACACGCCACAACTGGGAGGCCGGCCGCCACTGTGTGGTGGCATCTGGACCCCTCAGGTGGCTTTCTGGAAACCCCTCGACAGTTGTGGGGGCCGCGTGTAGGGCATGCCCTCAAAGAGCCCCCACTCTGAGACAAAAGACACACCTCCCGCCTTTGGGGGCTTTCCTGGTGGCCCTTAAAAGAAATGTCATGAAGTTAACAAACACCGACCTTGTCCCCACAGCCTGCTCTCCCAGCATCCTCTGAGCCCTGCTGCCCTGGCCCAGTACACGGAAACCATCCCTGACGGCCAGGCCCATCCTGCTGTCCTGTAGAGTCTTCCCCCCACCCTCCATCAGCGATCCAGACGGAGAGTCCTGGAGGACCGCAGGAGAGCTGTTTCCTTCTCCATTGGCCTGGGGTCCCCTGAGGGGAAGGGTAGCTTCCTTTCAGACCCAGATGGGGGACTCCATGGGACAAGGGCTGCCCCTTCCAGAAGGTCATCAGACCAATTAGCCAGGACGTGTTTCACGGGCATCGGTGCTGGGAGCTGAGGCAGCAGGGATAGATGGCCCAGCACACCGGCGCGCCCCCGCCAGGCGCAGGCCAGCTGCTAGAAGACATCTGGAAGGAAGGGCCTGGGCAGGAGGCGCAGGAATCACTCCTGCCCGGGTACCAGAGGGCGCTGGGGGGGTGGGGGGCTGCGGTTACTGGCTCTCACAGGAAAGCTGAGCCAGGCTGGCTGCAGCCAGGAAGTAGCTTCTTAATGTGCCTCTGCTCTCACTGCCGCGCAAACTCACCGCTTAAACACTCCGCGGGCGGACAGGCGGGCTGGGCCTGGTGGGGTGAGCCACAGAGCGTCCCTGCGCAGGGGTGGGGGGGTGCCAGGCAGGCTGTGTGCTGGGAGGCTCTGTGGCTGCGGTGGGTGTGGTTGTGCCAGAGGCTGGGGAAGGCCCGGTTGGTTATCTGCTGGGCCTCTCTGACAGGCCCACCAACGAAACATACCCATGAAAACCCCAACAACGGACCTCATTGCCATTGAAGCTGTTCGGCCTCAGAGCGGCCCAACAGGGTAGAGTAAACCTGGCCCCGTGGGATTCTGGGATTGTGACTCTTTAGGGGAGCAAAAGACCCCTCTTCCTTCCTCAGAGGAGCTGGTGGCTTCGAACTTCCCACCTTTGAGTTGGCAGAAGCCCAGTTCTTTCATCTCCACGCCACCAGGGCTCCTTAAACATGAGAGGGCTGCAATAAGTTCAGGGGAAATGCCATGAGCTTTCAATCCCATTTTTTGACCACCCATTGTTGGGAGTCTCCATCCTGTCTTCAAAGGTTGGGGTCTGGGCCCCCTTCTTCTTGCCCACACGTCTGGTTGAAGCTGTAGAGAGGGTTGGTAAATTGCAAGAGATTTTCCTTCAGATGCATCAGGTAGGGGACTCAGGCCAACCTTCCTTCCAGAAGTAAACGGTTCCCCTTTAAAGAAGGTTCTAGAAAGAGAGTTGGCTCTGCCAGAAACGACTGGTTATATTTAAGAGGTGATGAGCATAGTACCCTTCTCCTGCATTGCACCCCCTTTTTGAAGAGGAGCTAGCTCCGTTTTCCCTAACTCTCCAAGCATTTGAGCTCCTGGGCCCTTCCTAACCTCCTCTTCTTCAGCCTCTTGCTGCTCTCTGGAGCGAGGGCAGGGGGAAGGAAGAAGCCTGCCCCCTCAATGGCCTGAATTCAGCCCCTAGCCCAGGCTATATTTAGCCTCATGCCTCAGACACTGGACAAAGCCACTTCCTAGGGACTGACGGGGACAGAGCTGAGAGGGGCTGCTCTTGCTGCCCCTTCCCCTTCCTGATATGGGCACCCCTTGGTTGCCCTTCTGGGGTTACCAGAAATGCCATTCCCAGGGCCACGGGGTGGAACTTGGGTGGATCTATATTTATAAACCCTCTATTTATGAATCCTCCACTGGGAGGGGATTTCTGAGCCCCCTCCCCCAGACCGAAGGAGCACTTTCGGGAGCAGCTGAGTTTGTTTTTGGCTGCTCACACCCTCGGCCTGCTCCCAGAGTCACCTGGGGAGCTTTTAAAACAATGGATGCGTGGGCCCCACCCTCAAAAGTTGTGATTTAATCGGTCTGGGGTGAGGCCCTGGCATCCAGTTTCAATGTCTCCCCAGGCGACTCTAATGTGCAGTCAGGATGACCAACCACGGTTCTCCACCTCCACCACTTGCAGGACTGGACCCGGTGGCCTAGCTAAAGTACAAATTCTTAGACCCTCACCTCAACCTGCTGAATCAGAATCTGAACTTTAACCCGCGGGCCTCCCCGCCCCCCCCCGCCCCCCAGGGGATTCCCCTGTGGCCTGCAGTGTCAGAGTCCCCGTGGTAGCCCCTTCCACTGTCTGGGCGGGGCTGCAGAGGGCTTCAGTTGTGCTACAGCGGTAGCAGCAGCATCTTCTGGAACTCCATTTTCCTGATGCTGCCTGATTCTTAGGCGATGACTGGCTTCTGGAGACTCGTGCCTGTGGGATCTTGGCTGGGGCTCTGGGTGGAACATTCAAGCACTGCACCACTGTGGGGGACCAGCCCCCACAATCGAATGGGTCCAAGGGATGGTTGCGTCATCGAGGGGTAAAACTAAAGCGACATGTGAATGCTCACCTCTGGGCTGCCATGACCTCAGCAGCCAGGTTGCTGCAGAGAGAGTGAATTTATTTCCAATCAAGGCCTATCTACACTCAGGGGACGTGCAAGCCCCCCTAATTACAGGGAACCACATCATAACGGGATGGGGTTGTCCACTAGGCAAACGCACAACAGGAGGGGGGCGAGTGGGGGAGTACAAGCAATAGGAAGGGCAGGCACTGGGCATACATGCGACAAGAGGGGTGGGCTCCAGCGTCAAGATGGCAGCCCCACCTTGACCCTCCCTGAGGTGGGTTGACCTGAGGAGTCTCTGGACTCTCCTTCAGAGGACACTCCCTTATCCGTATCAGAAGGAAGTGGGTCTTACTTAGAGTAGGGCAGACTACTAGGGGTCTGATGGCTCTAAATGGCTGATAGCCCTCAGGCCGGTAACCTTTAAGTAGTTGACCTCCAAGTATGTAGTCATTGACCGTGCGTTAGCATGTAATGTGGGGGAGCCCTCTGGGGAGTAACTTTTCTGTTTCCCGTAGACTGCCAACCCTGAAGGTTGGTGGTTCAGACAGTAAGCTCAGGAGAAAAGTCTGTGGTCAGGTTCCACTCAGGGCACTCATTCTTCTATTATTATTACTATTATTATTATTATTAAATCATTTTACTGGGGCTCATGCAACTGTTATCACAACCCACCCCTACATCCCTTGTGTCAAGCCCTCTTGTACATGTGTTTCCCTCACTGTTCTCAAAGCACTTGCTTTCTGCGTGAGCCCCTGGTATCTGCTCCTCATTTCCCCTCTCCCTCCCGCTCCCCCTCCCCCTTGAACCCTGGATAATTTATAAATTATTATTGTTTGGTCATATCTTCCACCATCTGATGTCTCCCTTCTCCCACTTCTGTCTGTCCCCCAGGGAGGGAGTTATATGTAGATCCCTGCAATCTGTTCTCCCTTTCTACCCCACCTTCCCTCCACCCTCTCATCGTCACCCTTCTCTCCACGGGTCCTCAGGGGTTCTTCTATTCCCCGTGTCTCCACTGCCTAGGGCGCTCATTCTTGACGAGAACATGTATGAAGGTAGGGCAAGCGGGAACATCCTTTCGCTGAACCATAACTTCGAGGGATAGTTTGGGCTCAAGCGTTAACGGTTATTTCCAGGTTTTAGATCCATTCCGTCCCCATGGATCTAGTAAGTCTGATTTCCAACAGAACTTGAAGTTGTCTCCCGCTTTTCTGCTTTTTGATCAGGATCTGGCTATGGGACCTGAGATAGGTACTCGGATTATCTTCATTTGATGAATGGGGGATGGAGGGTGCAGAGAGGCGGTGTACTTTGCCCAAGGCCCTGGATGCGTCCTGTCCTCGCCAGACCTGGAGTTTAGAGTCTGTCAACCTCCAGAGCCTCCTGTTCTCGGTCACTGATCTCCCTCCCCCGGAGCCTGTGGGGTCTGAGGATGGTTCGTGGTGCCTTGATGACAGCCTGCCAAGGGGCACAGGTGCGTTTCATGAATGGACCAGTCAATGACGCCTAAGTAGTGATTTTCTAGACCGGGCTCTTCAGCCCTACATTTTGCTTCATGGGTAGCAAGCTCATCTTTCTATCATTTTTGGTACCTTCATCAGGAAAAAGCCTTTGTTATGTCAGGGATTCAGGGCTCCTGGCATCACTGGCCCATTTCAGGGACCAGAAGGGATTCCCAGGCTGTGCCTTCCACGAAAGGAACCCGCAAAGTCGGGTTCAGATCCTGGCTGTGCCCCTTTCTAACTTCATACACTCGGGCAGATAACATCACCTCTGAAGACTGTTTCCCTGTGTCTTGATCGAGGCACCTGGCCGTGCACACTGGGCTCAACCTCTCAAGCTTCCGAGGTACAGACGCGTCTGTCTCGCGGATGGTCGCGGTATCCACTTCCTAGGACTGCTACCCAGAGGGAATCGGTCCGTTTACTGCATCCACGTCGAGGCCTGGCCCATCATCAGGGCTCAGTTAACACTTTGGGCTGCTCACTGCAAGGTCAGCAGTTTGAAAGCACCAACAGCGACTCAGGAGACAGACCAGGCTTTCTGCTCCTGTAGAAAGGGACCGTCTCCGAAACTCCCAGGGACAATTCTAAGCTTGTCCTGCAGGGTCGCTCTGAGTGGACATCACATGATGACAGTGAGTCTGTTTCATGAATCGGAGCCAACACGATGACAACTCACAGTGGCAACAGTGTGGCCGTGCTTCTAGGGAAGGCGGACCTCGTGGCTTCTAGTTTATCTTGATCCCACTCCAGGGCCCATGAGGGGCGGCGGTTGTCTCATGGTGTTGGAATCCCTTTACCCAGAGTGAAGGGGGTAGAATGAGGCCGCCCCCTCTCCTTGATTCATCCAGGAAGGTCTGGGAGGGGTGAAAAGGGAGAGAGAACAATTTCGAGAATGATGGAGATGCTGACCAAGAGATGACTCAGAGAGCAGGGAAACAGAAGGCAGACAAGGGTGCTGGGCCCTTCAGGGGCACCACGAAGTCCTCAGACTTTTCCCCCTAAATGGCTGCCTGCCAGTCTCCGCTTCACCCAACAGCGATGGGGGTGCTGTATGAAAGACCCGAGGTGGCCCCCCACCACATCCCAGCCTCACGTCTTCCTTCTTGGCCCTGGGACAGACCCGCATTGGCTCCATTTCCTGGGTGGGTGCCAAAAGGACAGGCAGCATGAAGAGGAGACCTTTGTCCAATCTCGGTGATAACCGTTCGCTGGTCAGGGCCAGGCCGAGGGGACAGCACAGCCCTCTCCCTTCATCCTGTCTTGCCCCATGAGGAATGTGCCTGCCGAGGCTCACCAAGCTGGCGGTCAGCTTCAGTGCACAGAGGGGGCTGTGTCCTGCCACCCGACCCTCTGAAGCCACATTGTCAGGGAGAGGGGCTAGGGGCCAGCAAGCTGGGGGCATGACTCCACGGCCTGCAGGTTCTCAGAAGTGGGAAGGCTGAGGGACTTTCCAGAAGGCCTAGGCCATGGACACCTGGCTTTCCTCCACCTCTGCTTACCTGCAGGTGCGAGTCGGACAGGGACTAAGGAAGATGGATGAAGAATCAGCACCTCTGGATGGTGGTGCTGTTGAAGACCATTGGGAAAAAAAATACAACTGCGGAACAGACAAGCTGGTCTGTGTTGAAAGAAGTCTGGCAAGGATGGCAATACTTCATCTTACATACTTTGACGCTATTGTCAGGTGTGTTAGTGTGGGTAGACTAGAGAAACAAATTCATAGACACGCACATGGATATAAGGGAAAGTTTTATATACAAGAGGAATTGAACATTGAGAAAGCATCCCAACCCAGTCCAGTCCAAGGTCATAATCCAACATTTAGCCCATATGTCCAATACCAGTCTATAAAGTCTCCTTCTGACTCACAAAGCATGTGCAGTCAAAGCATCCCGGCTTTGGGTTTCCCATGGCTCCTTGCTCCCAGGACTCAGGGTCCATCAACAGCATCCAGTGGTGATAGAGGCAACTCAGTGCTGGCAGGGCTTTCCACGTGGCTTCTCCAGCTTTCAGCTTCAGAGTCTGGTTCCATCAGGGTAAGGCTGTGTGACTCCTCCTCTGACTCCTCTAGTTCTTCGGACGCTGCCATCTTGTCTTGTCAGTAGTTTGTCGTCTTGGAGACTGACTCCCAGAGACTGAGAGTCAAGTCTCTCTTCTCCAATTGGGAAATACTGCCAGATTTCCCAGAAATCTCAGGAGAAAGCCATGCCCACACAGAGGCCTCACCGGCTACTCATTGGCTATCTCCAGATTCACAGGCTAGACTCCACCCCCTCCACCCCAATCATAAAATTGACATCATGAATACATGACCGTCACATCAGGAGAGACCCATCCCTGGACAAAGACGTCATGTGTGGTAGAGTGGAGGGCGGCAGAGGAGAGGCAGGCCCTCGGAGAGATGGATTGGCCCATGGCTGCATTAGTGAGCTCGGGCACAGGAACGATCGGGAGGAGGTGCAGGGCTGGGGGGCAGTGTTTCCATCTGTGGTGCATGGATCGCCGTGGGTCAGAGCTGACTCCATGGTGCCTGACAGCTATCAACAACAAACACTGAGCCCTGGTTGACCAGAAAGAAGAGTCCTGGGGACGGGACCCTCTGGGTCCACCTACCTTGAGCAAGCTTTCCCCCCATCCTGGCAGATAGGCCAGAGAGAATGGGGGGGGGGGTGAGGGGGTAAGATGGAGCAGCAGGTCTATAAGGAACCCTAGTGATGCGGTGACTTAAGCATTTGGATGTTCATGCATAGGTTGGTGGTTTGAATGGGTGAGGAATCTTGCCATGCATTTCGTCTCATTCGGTCATCCCAGCCCACCCTGAGGTCGATAAAGTTATTACTATTATTACTATGAGGAAATGAGGCACAGACAAATGAGGTAACAGGCCCAAGGTCGCTCAAGTGGTTGAGAGGCGGTCAATTGAACGCAGACATGTTCATTACAGACCCAAGGTTTTCTGTGACCATGTCAACTGGGAGCCTAAGGAGAACTCTTCCGGGGGAAGATGAATGCTGCCCACCTTGTGGCCCTTGGCAGGCAGTCATCAAGGCACCATGGACCATCCACGGACCCCACAGGTCTCCCAAACACAGCTGCTCTAAACTTTCCCCAGATTCTGCATGAAGTGAGTTTCTTAGATGAAGGCTAGAGTCTACCCCCTCCCCCTTTGCAGCAAAGGACAAGGGGCTCGTTTGCACACTCCTTCCCCTTGATGCAGTTCCCCCAGCTTTTCCCCAAAGCACCCCCAAGCCCGAGCTGAATGTACTAGAACATTTCCCCCGCTGGGGCCCAAGGCCAGCACTATTGGAGAAGATGAAGGCCCGACAGGAAAGCACAAGATGTCACTGATGGTTTTGATAAAAGCACAAGGACTCATTCATCCACTCACGTGTGGTCCTTCGCAGAGCAATCTTCCTGGGAGCGCCCCCAGCTCCCTCTCTGGGCCAACCTTCCAGGCCCTGGCTCAGCCTAGGGCTGGTCTCTCAGGGCAAAGACCAAAGCTTCAAGCCGTGAGGGGTGGATTCGGGTTTGGGGGCCGGCCAAGAGCCATGTGCATCTAGTGTGGTGACCACCTCCTCCATCCAGACAGGGGGCCCTCTGGCAGATGACCATAGGAGGGGGGTGGGGAAAAGCCCTGACTCTGCTTCGTGTAAGTCAATGTGACCAACACATGTGGGCCTCCTCCCTGCTTCCGGGACAAGGAAAGCCTGGAAGATGTGCCTCCATGAGGTTCCAATCAAGTTTGCCCCAGGGATGACTTCCAGCAGGTGCAAAAAAAGCATGACACATCCAGGAGGGCTTGCTGGAAGAGGTGGGCTCGCCCCTGGGCTTAAAAGAATGGGCAGGGTTTAGGAGATCCCAGGGGGAGGGGTTGGTGACCCCATCTAGAAGGGTTGTCCCAGGGGGCTGGCGAGTACTCTGAAGTCAGGTCTAAAGCTCCGGGGGTGGCGGGGGGAGACAGCCCCGAGTCTGCCCCTGACCTTGCTCAATCTCCAGCTGGCCGACCTTGGACAAATGACTTCATGTCCCCGAACCTCTGTCTTCTCATCCACAAAATGAGAGCAAGCCACATTCTGGGGAACCGTCTGCTGGTTGCTCAGTGCCTGGTCATCGTGAGGGCCTGCCCAGGGGTCGTGTTTGCGACCCTGACACCGTTTCCTTGAAAGACTCCTGCAGGTACAACAACAACAACAAAAAAGTCCTCACATTGCCCTGAGTCATGGCGAACATAGGAGATGCCTGTGGCTCTGCCCCCAGATAGGGCTGTCCAGGGAGGGGTTGATTCTCATGCTTGTTGCCCTGAAGTCTCTAAAACCCCAGGCTGGGCACATGGTCTCCATAAACACTCCTGTTTCTAATCTGTCAGCAAGCGTTGCAGATTCTTCTAAAACCTTTCTCTTCCCCCCCCCCCCCCCCCCCCTTCCATCTCAGGTTTCCTCTCCCTGTCCCCAGTCTTTCCCTTTACCAATCCTTCCTGTGGTCCCCAGAGTGATCCACCTAGTGGATCAGGGCAGGCTCCTCCCCAGCTCCATCACCTCCCATGGCTCCCAGTGCTCAGAGAATGAAATCTAACTCCTTAGCCTGGCCCCCAAGGCCGGCCTGTCCCTCACAATCTGGGCCCTGCCAAGGACACTAAGCCCCCCACCCCAGCCCACCCCGGTTCCCTGGACAGCCTTTGGACAGCTCTGCGATGGCACCTTCTTTAAGTAGCAGGCCTGCCTTTGCCGCGGCCTGAAATGTCCTTTCTTCTGCACTCATGGTGAAAGCCTAGACAAACTTCAAAGTCCAGCCAGACACCTCCTCCCTGGCTCCCTCCTGGGTTGCCTCTCCACTCACTCCCGGTGGGCTCTCCTACTGCAAAGGAGCGTGGTATGTGCACAGACGCTGGGACCAGAGCCTGCAGCTGCCCCTAAAGAATGTGGGGACCACCCTCAGGGCAGAGATTGCTGCCCAGAGACTGTGCCCTGCAAGCCCCTGGCAGCGAGCAGGGTGGGGCTGTAGAAACCTCCCCAGAGCCTGGCATGGATGCCAGCAGGCCGGATAGAGTCCAGGCAGCTGGGCTGGCAGCCCCCGCTGCTGGCGGAGAGGAGGGTGAGACAAACAGCAATTAGCTAGGCACAGGCTGGGCTCTCAAGGCTAATTACCAATTAGACGGGGCTGGACGATTAGCGACATGAAAGAGACAGTCAGCAAATAGTTATTGGCATGGCAAAGCGGAAGGGGGGACGGTCTCCGCTTCTGGCAACGGGCCTGGCCTCCGAGTGGTTAGTGCAGTGTTGCTAGTGGGTGGAGGGCCTCCAGCTTTGCGGGGGACTGGAGAGGCACCTGGGCTCCAAGCGGGACTTGGGGAGAAGACAGCTTCTCCACTTTGATTCTCCAATTCTTTTCTGAGGGGGATGCAGCAGCCTCTGGGGCCGGGGGTGGGGAGGGGGGGCCTTTAGGTGGTGGGTGGGGCCTTCTCTGAGCCCTTGGTCAGGTGAGTTTAGCAGAAGCAGTTGCCAAGGCCCCTGTGCCAGATGGCCAGTGGGGTGCATAGGTGTCTGCAGCTTTGCCTGGCCTGGTGGGGCTGGGGGCAGACTGGGAGCATCCTTCCGCCCATCCCTGGGCTCAGCACTCATCCGCTAACTCTGTCTCCTCCTGCTTCCTCCCTCCTCCGCTACTTCCCCCCTTTCTTCTTCTCTGCCTTCTCTCAGCTTCTATTCCCATTTCTTTCCCTTCTGCCTCTCTCTCTCTCTCTCTCTCTCTCTCTCTCTCTCTCTCTCTCTCTCTCTCAACCCCCATAGCCCACAGTCCCTGCTTTTGCTCCGAGTGGGGCCCCCACCACCACAGGAAGAAGTGACATGGACACTTGCAAGGACCGGTTAAGTCAGGACCAGGCCACTCTAGTGTGGGAGGGGTCGGGAGGGGGCTGGATCTCCCACTTTAGGAAGCTTGCAAGGGAAAGAGCGACGCAGTGTAAATGAATGATTCCAAGATGTCAGGCCCCTACCATACCCTGAGCTACGGAGGGAAAGGGGTAGCTTGGTTGCTTGGTTCTACGCTCCTCATTCACCCCTCCCCCTTGTCCCCCCCGTCTGATGCCTGAGTGGCCTGCTAGGCCAGGGGGAGCTCTGGCCAGCTGAAACAGTTGATGTCCTCCTGCTCTGGCCCTCCTAGTGCACGAAGCCGGGCCCTGTGGGGATGGACTAGGGCCTGTGTGTCGTTGGGGCTTGGGGTCAGGCCCCACAAGACCACCATCGATGAGGTCTCCCTTGAAGGCCAGACCCACTAGGCCCCACAGAGTCAGAAGAGATCCAGCTAAGGTCTTCCCCAAGAGGGCAGGCTAGGAGCTGAGAGGCTCAGGGAGGGGAGGAAAGGTAGTCAGGAAGGTGGAGGGTGGGGGGGGTCTGACTCTCCGAGACGGGGGGATCAGTGGCAAGGCAATGTTCTCGTAAGGCGAGTGGCAGATGAGGAATCAGCCCTAGTGGTGCAGTGGTCACTCGTGGGGCTGCTAACCACAAGGTCAGGAGTTTGAAACTGCCAGCCTCCAGGAGGGGAAAAGAGGAGGCTTCTACTGCCCTAGAGTCAGTCTTGGAAGTCCAGAAGGGGAGTTCTCCTGTCCTCCGTGGTCATCCTCAGAGGACCTCCATGGCAGTGAACTGTTTGTTTTGGAGGGGAGGGGCCCTGTGACCCCCTAAAGGAACCAGTGTCGGGAGGGTGCTTATGAAAAAAGCAGAAGGCTCGCAGCTTAAAAGTGCCAGGAAGGCAGCCTAGCCCCAAGCCGGGGCTGGGTTCCTGTTCTTTGGGGCAGTCTGGTGATAAGAGAACCTCAAAGGAGATGGAAACTCTGGGGACCTGAATCCCCATGTGGGCGGGGCCCCAGGGGCCACATCCCACTCCGCTAGATGCACTGTCTGGAGTCCCCTGGTAGATGGTGATATTTGCCTGAAATGGACTGACTGGAGACATGGAAGGTGGGGCGAGAGGGGCTGGCACCAGTCTGGCTGCCCCGGGAGCCCGTTCAGGTGGGCAGTGGCCACAAGAGACCCTCGGGGTCTGTTGGGGGATGAGAGTTCACAGCTCCCCAGCCGGCCTTGGCCTCCCTTCTCACTGCGGTCAGAACTCGGGGGACCAGCCCCATGGTCGCCTGCTCTGGGTCTGAACTCACCCCTCAGCTATGCCCCCAGGACAAAGGGGTCCTTTCTATACCAGACGGGCACGAGGGACCCTGTCACGGACTGGTGACCTGACACACAGGGCTGCCCCGGGCCATGTCCCAGTGCGGCCACACTTGTAGACACTGGCTGGCCCTGAGCCAGTGTGCTCCAGAGAGGACAGGAGGCTCCCCTTGGCCCACTGGCTGCTGCCTGAGGCTCTGGATGGCCCAGACGGGAAGCCCCTCGGTCTGATCAGGACCCTGAACAGGCACCTGCCCTCCAAATGGCCAGGCCTGAGAGGTGAGGGTTGAAGGGCTTCACGGCACTCGCCAAGAAGAGTTGGGGAGGAAGAATCCAGTCCGGGTCTGAGGGCAGGGACAGTGTGCCTGGCCTCCGGAGAGCTGATAATCTAATGAGAGACACAACTCCTACCCACCCCCCACCACTAAATCCCCTCACTGCACTGAAGGAACGTCAATCTGATGGAGTTTGTACAACAGCCTCACGCACACGGGTCTGAGCATGTGCACAGTCTTGGGGTGCCAGCGGTGGCGGGTGTGTGTGTGTGTGTGTGTGTGTGTGTGTGTGTGGAAGAGGGCTGACCATGGAGGGAAGAGGCTGGGAGTCTGGTGGGGCCGAGGGCTCATGGTGCGGGGCTCTGGTGGGCATGGCCTGAGCTTGGGAGAATGCCTGGGAAGGGGGGGCGCTCCAGGCTGTTCTGGGGGAGAAGAACCCTCCAAAGCGGGCACAGGGAAGGCCGTGTCTTCCCCAAGGCAGCACAGCCCAGGGGAAGAAAGGAAGGCTCGGGTCTGCGTCCGGGTCTCAGAATCCTCCCTCAGCCTCTTCCCCCTACCCCGCACCCCCACCCCCGGGCGGACAGGCGAGATCAGTGGGGGGCAGGAAGCGCGGTTCCAGCCGCTCTGCGCCCTCGGCCCCGGACAGCTGTTCTGCGCAGCTGCTGGGGGCTCTGGGGGCTGCGGCGGATTTGATTTGATTCAGGCCCCAAAATAACCATCGGAGCAGGAAGCGGGGCCCCCCCAGCCCCCCAGGACTCTCCATCCGGGGGCTGAGTCGACACCTTAGAGGTCCTGCAGTCACCCCCTTGTTTCCCGAGCCTCGGCTCTGTTTCTCCCCTTTGCCCTTCACACCCCCGCCCGCAGGCGCCACTCGCTCCATCCCATTTCGCTCCGCCCTCCCCTCCTCCAGGAAGCCCGCCGGGCTCTCCGCGCCCCCCACCCAGCCGCTCGGTGCCCGCACGCGCGCTCCCGGCCCCTCCCCGCAGCGCAGCCCGACTCCTGGGGCCTGTGGGGGTGGGCCGGGGTGGGGGGAGTCCGGGCTGGGGACCCGCGGCCAGGCACGGGCGGGCCGCGGGCGGGCACACAAAGACGAGGGCTGCCTTGGCCTTTGATGAGTAATTGCAGTTCCCCGGAGCGACGATTCCCCTCGGCCGCTTTGGCCCCTGGCCCCCGCCCCCCCTCCCTTCAGCTCCTCAAATAAGACTCGCTTTTGTTCCGAGGACACAATGCGAGAAAATGTCACCCAGGGGGCGTGCCCCCTGGCCCCAACCCTGACAAGCGGAGCTCTTAATCACCCGCCTGCTTCCTCCCCAGCCCGCTCCCCAGCAGCAGCTGGCCCGGCTGGGGTAGGGGGCTGGGGCAGGGGGCTGAGGCTTCACCTCGCAAGTTCATTTCCCCTCTCCACTTGCAGGTCGTCTGGGTGAAGCCCCTGAGCAGCCCCTCACAAGCGCCTAGGCCTGAGGACTCCTCTGTTTCCATCAAAGCCAGCCAGGGACCCCCAAGCTGAAGAGTTCTGGGGGGAACTTCCAAAGGACACCCAAAACTCCAGAAAAGCCTATACCAGAGAAATAATGCAAACGTTTTGGTGTATCATACGAAAGAAATGTGGCAGAACCAGCCAGCCAGGGGGTCAGAGGGACTTTGCTGAGATCAGGTCTGTGTGAGAGACTGGCTTGTATGCACTCTCCCCCTACCCCACCCCTGCCCCAGCCTTCCATGAGAAGACCTGTGCTGCCATGAGGGTGTCCTTTGGAAGGGTAAATCCTCACCACAGTGCCCCTCCCCAAATATACAGACAGTGTAAATAAGAACAACGTGTTTGCTCTGCACACACAGCCACCAGACAAGTGCCATGCCTCCCACCCCCACCCCCGCCCCCCAGACCACATGGCTGCCCCTAACCCTCCTCTGTAGGGAAATTCTGGAACCATCGCTACCAAGGCCTTTCTCTCTCTCTTGGTTCCCACCTCTGACATCTGAGCAATTCTGGCCCAATCTCCCCCTGGTGTTAGAGCTTAAATTCTGAGCGCCCTGTTTGCCAAAGGCTCCCAATGGCCCTGACAGCCCCAGATCCAAGCCCAGAATCCCCACTTGCATTAAGCCTCCTCTGAATACCTTCTGATCACTGAGCAGGACGTGACTGTGACTAAGTCTTGCCCACAGGCAGAGTGCATTGCAAAGTGGATCCCCTCCCATCAACCCAGGCAGGAGTCAGGTCTCTTAGGGACTTCCCTGGGTATGTCCTGGGTGGACAGGACTGGGGTCACATAGTCATGGCATGCCCTGTCAGTGCCCCGACTGCCTCGGTTGGTTGGAAGGCCCTGGACCAATCTGTAAACATCTCTTTCATAGAATGTCCTTGCCCTAATCACGGTTCCTTCCCCTTTTTCTGTGGTCTCACCTGTAACTGTCATGGGCCGATCCTCCGCCTGCCCTGCTTCTGTGACCATTTCCTTTGCCTTCCGTCTCCTGTGCTTCAGGAAGCTCTGCAGTTCAGCAAGCCCTCGGGCCCACCTTGACCTCACCCGGATGATGGGTTTGCGTCTCCGTCTTCTGTCTGTCCCTTGATAAATGTTCTCTGTCAGCGGACTCTGAGACAGGGCCCCTTTTGGGTGTCCTGAAACCTGCCACGTTTTCCTGTCTCCTTGCCACCTCTGCCACCCACACCCTCACAGCTTTGTGACACTCTCGGCCTCTAGCTGGACCCTCAGTTCTACTCTGGGCTTGTCCACAATGTGTTGCCCTCACGGTTCACAGCGCTTTATGCAAGAAAGGTCCAATCGGGCTGAGCCCCGGTGGCGTAGTGGTTGTGCGCGGGACTGCGGCCCACTGGGATGGAGGTTCAATTCCAGCAGTGGGGCTGGACTTCCTACTCCCACTGCCGGAGAGCAGTGATGCCCAAAAACAAACAAGCAAACAAAAAAAGAAAGGTCCAATCGGGCTGCTTCCTTGCTTGGAAGCCTCCAGAGACTTCTCCCTGCTTTGGGAAGGGTATACGACGTTTTCCTGGAAGTCACATCAGGGTGCAGCGGGTCCACAGAGATCACATGCAGCTGTGAGCGCTCACTGTGCAGGAGGGTGAAACAGAAAACTGCCTCATTCAAAGGGTTGCTGTGGTTCATTGGGTTCGGCTCGATGGCAGTGCAATTTTGGCATCGAATAACGATGACCGAGTCGATTCCGAGGCCTACAGACCCTTAAGGACAGAGTAGAATGTTCCCTGTCGGTTTCTGAGACTGTTAACTGGGGGTTATCACTGCCTCTGGTGGTTGTGGGCTACCCAGTGCCGCTCCTGAGAGCCGCCGCTGGATTTGAACCACCAAGCCTGCGGGCCACAGCCCCGCACTCAACCACTTACGCCACCGGGGCTCAGCCCTGTTAACTTTTTATGGGAGTAGAAAGCCACATCTTTCTCCCAAGGAGCGATTGGTAAATTTGAACTGCTGGCCTTGTGCTTAGCAGCCCAATGCACCAGGGTTCTGTAAGCAGAGACTAGGCGCGGAGAAACTCAGCCTGCGGGCCAGCGAGAGAGGGAGATCATAGAGAAAGCCAAGCAGGGTCTCGGGGAACTCAGAGAAGGGTTCCACAGATGTGAGCTCGGTCTTCTGGGTGAGTCCAAGTGCCCTGAGCGAGACTCAGGGGCGGACGTCTCTCGGGAGGGGCTGATGCTTGTAAAGGCACCAGCCCTGGCAACAGCACAGGATGACCGGACGAGTGGGAGGAAGCGTGGTGTGGATGGACCAGGGAGCATGCTGGGAAATGATCTGCACTGGGAGGCCAGAATCAGACCATGAATGGACTTGGACGGCTCATTAGAACTTTGGATTTATCTTTAGGCCACCAAGCTAGAGCCAAGATTTTACAGCAGAGAGGCGCATAATCACATTTGGGCCTTAGAAGAAGTTCTCTGGCAGCAGCATAGATGGATGATAGATTGGAGAGAGGACAGACTGGAGTCAGAGAGACCAACCGGTCCCGGAAAGGAATGATACGCGCCCGAGGATGGGGGCAGTGAGAAGTCTGAGCGGCAGAAGCTGACGGGACTGGGGGCCCCTTGGCTATGGGAAGGGGAGGTATGAGAACAGAAGGGGGAGGCTTGGGAGGGCGGTGCAGCAGAGAGGAAGAGCAGCCTGGGGGAGCAGGTGGAGGTGCCTCAGGGGCTTGCAGGTGGAGAGGGCTGAATGAGAGTTGGGAATGGAGTCCCTTTGAGGAATGAGGTTTGGCCCGCAGTGGGAGGCCCTAGTGGTGCCAAAACATGGATCTTGGCACAGGTCCTCCGCCTCCTGGGGATTCCGCCTCCCACACTCCTGCCCTGTTTCCAGAGGGATGTCCCAGAATCAGAGGAGGAAGCAGGGACAGGAAACACCACAAAGGCACGCCGGTCTATACCTGTAAAAATCAATGACGGCTGAGGGTAGAGGGGAAAGGTCAATGCTAAGATTTCCCTGGGTTTCAGGAACCCCGGCCTCCTGCTGTGGATTTCTTTGCTTTGAATCACAGTCCTGGTGGCATTAACGCAAAGGTCAACAGTTCAAACTCAGCAGCCACTCCAGGAGAGAAAGAGAAGGCTTTCTATTCCCACAAAACTTTACAGCCTCAAAACCCCGAAGGGGCACTTCTGCTCTGCCCTAAATGGTCACTGTAAAGTCAGAACTCACTCCCCGCAGGCAGTTTGAGCAGTTTTCCTTTCCTTTTTTTTTTTTTTTTTTTGCCTCGATTGTCACAAAGGTCTCTGAGACGTCACTTGACCAAATTGTGACATTTCACAGATGGAGAAAGTGATATGCAGAAGGGTGGACAGATAGGGCAAAAACTATGGGAGTGCTCATGGGAGCTCTGGGGGCCCTGTGGCTAAAAGCACTGTGCCGTTACCTGGAAGGTTGGCCGTGTGAACCACCAGCCCCTCTGAAGTGGGGGTGGGCTGGGGGTGGGGGGAGATGTGACTCCCATGACTCTGTCCTAAAGGGTCACTATGAATTAGAATCGACTAGACACCCATGAGGTCTGACACATCAGGTGTGCACGCTCTGGATCAGGAAGGTGGAGGGTCGACTTGCTTTTGATTTCTGCACAACCTGCCTCTTGCTGTGGGACTTGGAATGCCCCTCCCGCATGTACAAAAATAAACGAATGAATAGCCCACGGCCATCAAGTCTCTGCTGACTCGTAGCGGCGGCCCATGGGTTTCTGAGACCATAGCTATTTACAGGAGTGAAAAAACCAGTTCTTTGGGTGCTTTTGGACAAGGGGGGCTTCTTAAAGTAAATGGATTGGGCTATCCTTGAAGATACTAGGTGGTATTAAGGGTTCATGAGGGAGAGGGAGGGGGAAGGGAAATATGGGGAGCTGGTCCTGGGGCCTCAGTGGAGAGAGGATGTTTTGAGAGTGATGATGTCAACAAGCGTGCAAATGTGGCCTGCATACAATTGACGTATGTATGGATCATGAGGGGAGTGGTATGAGTCCCCAGTAAAATGATTCATAAAAAAAGGGAGGGGAGGAAAAAGGAGCTTATACCAAGGGCTCAAGTAGAAAATATTTGGAAATGAATATGGCAACATGTGTACACATATGCTTGGTACAGGTAATGTATTGACTGTTATAAGAGCTGTAAGAGCCCCCAATAAAATCATTGGGGGAAAAAAAAAGTAAATGGGAAAACTCCATGATCTTTTCATTCTATCCATTTGCCCGTGAACTTTCCGAAATCCCCTCGTATGTGACAAAGGAGATGCCAGAGTTCTGGGTCAAAAAAGAAGTGTTCGGGGTGGTGGCGGGGGAGGGTTGAGGGGGGCTGTTGGGCAGTGGAAGATGGCCAGGTGTCCTCTGCCAGTCCTCCGACTGAAAATTTCCTGAGCCTAGGGAGCACCACCCTGTTGTCCACCTGAGGACACCAGCTCCTCCTAGCGGTGACGAAGAGCATTGTTCCTGATTCCCTGGGTAGCTTGGAGTTCAAGTCCCTAGAGAGAGCTGAAATTTGCTGACCAACCCCGCTCCAGCCATCAGCCCCTGGACAGACATTCCACCTGTCTCAGTAGTGGTTGTTGACTCTCTGGGGCTGAGACCTGACCCAGCAAGATGCTGGCCTGCCTCCAGGCCAGGCATCTGAACCCTAGTTTTTCATCTGGCATCGTGAGTTAGAATCCACCCTGGTCCCAGCCCTATCAGAATGCTTTTTTTTTTTACAGAGAGCTTCTTGAGGGAAGAGCCATGCTATGTCACCTTGGTGGGAGGCTCAAGAAACCGCCATTGAAACAGAAAGACCATCTCCTATAACCCAGCTTGAGAATTTAAGGACGCCCCCTACCCGATCCACCACCGGGCCCTATCCCGGGACCAGGCGGTCCACACTCTGTTCATCGTGAAGCTCTTCCTTTGACCCTCACAGATCTTGCGTGCTCCGTGCCAGGCCCTGGCAGGCCTGGGTGGCAATGGAGAAGAAGCCCCTGGAGCAGCAGCCTGTTTTCAGTTGGGTCTACCCGGGGTCCCCACTCCTCCTCGGGGCTCCCTCCTCCCCACTCACCACTGCCCTGCCTCTTCCACTCACATGGACAGGACAGAGGTATGTCAGAGCCCTCGTGGGGGCCCCGTCAGCACTTCCCAGCCCCATCTGTTTCTTCTCCCCACGTGGTCTTGAAGGAGCTGAGGGGTTTTGCTTATTCAGCAGTCTTGGGGAGGGGAGGTGGTACCATCTTCCCGACTTATTCTCTCATTCTCGTGCACAGAGTGAGTGGTGAGGCGTCCAATTAGAATGAGCAAGCATTTTATTTTATTTTATTATTTTTTTAGGCATCACTGCCCTGGTGGTGGGAGTAGAAGGCCCAGCCTTTGCTACTGTGAGCGGGAATTGAACCTCCATCCCAGTGGGCCGCAGTCCCGCGCACAACCACCACGCCACCAGGGCTCAGTCTTTTATTTCATTGTTAATCACTTCAGCCTGCCATGGCCATGCTGAGGGCACCCTGCCCTAAGGGAAGGGGTTGGAGAACAAATTGTATTCCCACAAGCCTTGAAGTGCTTTTGTGGTTTGTTTGTTTGTTTGTTTGTTTTTGGGGGACATCACTGCTCGCCAGTGCTGGGAGGAGGAGGCCCAGCCTTGCTGCTGGATTTGAACCCCCATCCCCGTGGGCCGCAGTCCCGCGCACAACCACTGCGCCACCGGGGCTCAGCCCCTTGAAGTGCTTTTGGGTGTCACTTTTTGAACCCTGGTGGTGCTGGGGGTTGCCCATTAGATGATTAACCACAAAGATGGCAGTTCAAACCCACCAACTGCTCCATAGAAGAGAGATAAGCTGTGTGCACCCCTAAAGAAGTACAGTCTCCCAAACCCTACAAGGGTCGTGATGAGTCAGAATCAGCTCCATGGCAATGGGCTTGAACCTGAAGGTGCAGTGGATGAAGTATCAGGTTGCTAACCACAAGGTCCCCAGTTCAAGCCCACCAGTTGCTCAGTAGAAGAAAGATGATGCAGCCTTGGAAACCCTGTGGGGGAAGGTCTGTGCTGTAGGTTTGTTATACATGGAACCGACTTGGCAGCAGTGGGGTCTGGCTGGCACTGGAAGGAGCCCCAGGGGCGCTGGTGAAGCGCTCAGATGCTCTCTGTCCACACCCAACAGCCACTCCCCGGGAGACAGGCGGCTGTCTGCTTCCATCAGGGCGGCAGCCTGGGACAGCCCACAGGGCCCTTCTCCTCCAGCCTGTGGGTTCCCTGCAGGTCAGAGGGCTCAGCAACCATGGCCTTGGTGTGGTTTGGGTTCTCAAGCTGACAGATCTGGTCTAATATCGCCGTTTCGCAGAGGAAGAGACCAAATGTTTTGCTCCAGGTCACAGCGTTGGTGGGAGGGGCAGAGCTGTCCCAAGACAGAGCGAGACCCCAACCCTCTAGGAAAGGAGGCTTGGATTCTGTAGGAAGGTGCTGCAAGGCTGGCAGAGAGACAGGTGCCAGCTGTACCAAGAAGCAGAGCTGTGATGGGTAGGTTTGTTATGCCAACATGGCCACAGAAGATTGGTGGGTCTGTTGTGAGGGCACAGCCAATGAACACACGGGATGAATTGAAGGGCAGAGATAGGAAGGGCTCGGCAAGTCCCGCCCCCTCTCTTGCTTCTGGATTTTCGGACTAGCAGGCTGCCTTGTTCATCCTGTGCCTCGACCTCCAAGCAACACTACCTGTGGGACACCTAATCGTGGACTGTGTTGCTGTGAGTTGAGGATCCTTCAAGCCCTACTTCGCCACGCTCCTGGGATATACATCTCTTGAGCTGGGGACTGTTGGACTCTGTCATCTGGCTGACTGTTGGCGACCTGCTCTGCTGTTTGCTGCCTGTGACCAGAGAGCCTGGATTGCTCGACAGAGGACTACTCAGCGGCCCTCAAGACTTGAAGGACTGCCAGTCTTCTAGCTGCCTCATGCAAGTGAGTTGCACCGAGCAATCTGTACTGCTTTATAGATAGTTAACTGTTCCTTTCTTATCTTATATACCTTTCTCTCTATATAAATATATAAAAAGAATTACTAGTGTTCTGATTTTATTTCTCTAAGAGAACCCTGCCTGACACAAGAGCCTTGATGTGGGGAAAGCAGGTGGTAGTGTTCTCGACAGACTAGAAAGTAAACAGACGGAAACCACGACCTGGGGTTCAGCAGCGATGTCCCCGCACGCCGTGTACCCTGAGCACCCCAGAGAGCAGCATGCTGCTGGACACGGCGAGTGGCCAGAGCCAAACCCAGCCGAGCCAGCTCACGACATCCAGTGGATTCTATCCAGAAGGACCAGACCCCTTACAGGAGTAGAAAGCCTCACCGTTCTCCCAGGGAGTGGTTGGCGGTTTCAAACTGCCCAACATGCAGCCCAGTGCGCCACCAGGGGCCCCTGGTGCATACAGTCGGCCCGCAAGAACGATGCCCTCTGTGAATACATCAGAGACCCATTCCGACTCCTGGCAGACTTACAGGACTAGGCAGCACCACTTCCCACCGCTGCCCAGGTGGGAATCGTCATCGAGGCCCACGGCCACGTTTTCTTTCCTGTGTTATAGCAGGGAAGTTGAACCGCTGACTTTTGGGTTGTCAGCCAAGCCCTTCCACCACAGTGCTCCCAGCCCTTCTTGAAAAAACAGAAGAGAGGAGAGGGGAGAGAGTGCCTTTCCCCGAGTGTGTGTGTGTGTGTGGGGGGTGCTCTGGAGGTCCTGAGTTCCTCAAAGAGTGAAGTGGTGGGGTCCTACCCGGTCCTCGAGGGATTGTCACGAAGGGACTCAACTTGATAGCTGTGGGTACTGGCTTGACCCTGCAGGAGGCCTGGTGCAGGACACACTGCAGTGAAGGACAGAGATTCAGACCCATCCGGAGGCACCCTGGGAGGGACAGGCCTGATGCTCGACTTCTGAAAACCCAGGGTGGCCGTTGGACGCTCCCCACACAAGGTCGCTCTGTGTGGGAGTCAGGGCAATAGTGTCCACAACCCCAGAGGTCTTCCCTGCTCCCTCGCCGCTGCCCAGCCTCCTCTGGCTCAGAGCGGCGGGCGCCAGGGGGCCCAGGAGACCTGCCCCGTGGGTTCCTCAGACCGGAACTCTTCCCCCAAGTAGAAAGTCAAGACCTCCTCCCTTGGAGGGTTCCCACGACTGACCACTAATTACCTCACGCGGTCTCCTCTCCTCCCCCATAGCGCAGCGGCTCTCCACCTCCCTCAGGCCGCCACCCTTTCACACGGGGTGGGGACCGCCCAACCATCACGTGATTTCTGTGGCTCCTTCCTCCCTGTCGCCTTGCTACTGTTATGTGTGGGGTGACCGGTGCGACCCACAGACCCCTAGGTCCTGCACTGCTGCTGTAAGGTTGTGAGCGAGGAAGATTCAAGTGAACGTGTTCCAAGGGCAGGCGCGCTGCTAGGCAGATTGGACACGTGGTTGAAGAGAAGGGGGTGACCAGGAAGCGGAAGGCCCTCGGGAAGGAATTCTGTTTCATCGAACGTGTGCCCGCGGAGGAGCGACAGGTGCACAGCACAGTGCTAGGCACAGGGGCCTCAAAGAGGCGTCCCTCTCCATGGTGCTGACCTCCAGACGCGCGCGTGTGTGTGTGTGTGTGTGTGTGTGTGTGTGTGTGTGTGAGGGAGGCGGCTGCCCAGCTGGAGGGGAGGCCTGGGATGCTCAGAGTTGGTTGCACCAGGTGAGAGAAAGAGAGGGGGCAGAGAATGGAGTCCAGGACTCCTAGGAGGAAGGCCTGAGAGTCCCCGCAGAGGAGGGCCAGGTCATAGGAGCAGAAGAGAAAACTTAAACTCACACTCCTCTCAAATACCATCGGGACCTATCTCTTCAGGCTTCCATTACCACCAGTGGGTCAAACGCCACAGACCCCTAGTGCCATCCCCCACGCTGTTCCGCTCAAATCCACCCGACCCTGCTGTTCCCTCATCCCTTCTCCTGGGCCTGCTGGGGCTTCCATGCAGTGACTGGCAGACTTCTCCGCATCTCACCAGAGCTCTTCCTTTCCCCCCTCCTGCAGGGGGTTCCTGGAGCCTTGTCAGGGAAGACGCCACTGCCACTCACCCACAGTGCCTGAACACTTATTTGGAACTTGGAAGTGGGATAAGAGTTCCCCTTGTTTCCCATTTCTTTCTCTCACTCCATGCCACTTTTAAAAAATCCCAGAGCCTTTGAAGCTCACCCTTCACATACTACCTTCTCCACAACCTTGTGATGAACTGCCCCCTGACTCACCTGCCCCTCACCAGAAATATTGCCCCCTCTGAAATTGCTTATTTCCTGTTTCCTCTCCTTCCAGGTGGCATGCTCAGGTACTGTTGTGGCCACCTGTCTTTAAGTGTATTGGGGCCTCTTGGTCTGTCACTGTTTCTCCATTGTCCATCAGCCCTTCCTATGTCCCCATTCTTGCCCAAACTGGATTCTTCCCTTACAATCGCTCTGTGTATCCTTCCCCCCTCTTTCCTTCTCCTTGCCATAATCACCTGGCAAAGTCCAGCCCTAGATGCATGCATCCCCTGTATGACAGTTGGTCGTTACTGGAAAACCTTACACAGTGACCGGCTTCACTTGAAATGTGTGCTTCGAGACCTCACTTGCACTCACCTGCCCAGCAATTCTGAGATGATTCTCTGGTTGCCTTGCTTCTGTTCCCCATGTTCCCCAGACCTCCCCGTGCCCCCTGCCCCCCACTCTCATATCAGTTCAGATTCTTACCATATACTGCATAGAGGAACTACCCAACCCAATTCTGTCATTTCCCTTTCCTAGGACTCACTTCCTTCAGTGTGACACCTCCACCCCAACTAACTGTCTCTCTCCCTCTCCCTTCCTGTCGGGTCCTGGTTCTTCACATCAGGTAATTCTTATCAGTCTACAGCAGGTTCTAGTGTTCCCCATGGGTGGGCACAATGGTCAGGCTTTAAGTCAACTCGAGTGGAACAGGACCTAAAATAGTGTGGTCAACTCCACCATGACGACGGGGTCTTTTGTGAAGCAGACCGGCGGTCGTGGGGAGAATTCTGTTGCCATTAGATTCCATCTAGCTTGTTTCCACTCACAGCAACCCTCCGTGCAAGAGAAAGAAACGCTCCCCGATCCTGCAAGAGAAAGAAACGCTCCCCGATCCTGCAAGAGAAAGAAACACTCCCTGATCCTGCAAGAGAAAGAGGGGCTGAGCCCCGGTGGCGTAGTGGTTGTGCGCAGGACTGCGGCCCACTGGGACGGAGGTTCAATTCCAGCAGTGGGGCTGGGCCTCCTACTCCCACCACTGGAGAGCAGGGATGCCCCCCCCCAAAAAAAAAAAAAGAGAAAGAAACACTCCCCGATCCTGCGCATCCCCCCAGGTCTGAGGTTTGAGCCGCTTACATTGCAGCCTCTGTGCTAGCCACCTGTGGGGCGTCTTCCACTGCCTCTCTACTTCATCAAGCGTGATGTTTTTCCCCAAGGACTAGTCTTCCTGACAACATGTCCAAAGTACATGAGCTGAGGTCTCATAGCCTTGCTGCTAAGGAGCGTTCTTGCTGTATTCCTTCCAGTAGAGGCCTGTGTATTCTCTCGGCCGTCCACGGTCCTTTCAAGATTCTTCGCCAGCACAACAATTCAAATGCATTAACTCTTTTCTGGGATCCCTTATTTACACCAGATAGCCTACAGTCCTCCGCTCTACCAGCTGAGCTATTGAAGGGAGGGTAGTGGTCTTCCTTAGTCAAGGTCCAACTTTCCCATGCATTTGAGGCGATTGACAATGGCTCGAGGCATATGCACCGTAGTCTTCAAAGTAACAGCCTTGCTTTTCAGCCCTTTCTGAGCTCAACGCTTTATGGGGACATGATGGTGGTGGTGGCCGTTAGGTACCATCAAGTTGGAACCGACCCCCAGTGACCGTATGCACAGCAGAACGGAACACTGACTGCCCCAGCCCCCCCTTCACAATCATTCCCGAGCTTTAGCCTATCGTTGTGGTCACGGTGTCCATCCATCTCCTTCCTCTTTCTCACGGCCCCTCCACTATTCCAAACGTGATGTTCTTCTCCAGGGAGCGATCTCTCCTGACAACATGGCCAAAGCAGGGAGGATAAAGCCTTGCCATCCGTGCCTCTAAGGAGCTCTCTGTTCGCACTTCTTCCACATGATGGGTTTCTCCTCTTAGCAGTCCGTGGTGCGTTCAACATTCTTCTCCAGCACAATTCAAGTGTGTCACTTCTCCTTCGGTCTTTATTCCATGTCCAACTGTCACCTGCATGAGGCAACTGCAAAACCAAGGCTTGGTTCAGGCACACCCTAGTTCTCTCTCAAAGGGATATTCCTGCTTTTCAATCCTCTAAAAAAGTCTTCCCTAATACAATTTGTCTTTCTGGTCTCTTTTTTTTTGGGGGGGGGCGCATCACTCTTTTTGGTCTCTTGACTGTTGTTTTCACGAGTATTGACGGAAGATCTAAGCAAGACGAAAACCCTTGACAGCCTCAAGCCTTTCTTCATGTATCAGGACGTGACCTCCGGGTGTGGTTGTGAGAACTTGGCTTTCTTGACGCTGACTTGCAGTCCAGAGCGCAGGCTGCAGTCTTGGATCTTCGTCAGTACGTGTATGCATTGGTCTTTGTGGGCATTTCTCTTTTCTTCTTTTCTACCATGAACGCATTAAATTTTTTATGACAATCCAGAACAATAGGCATTATTATGCAGGAGGGGGGAGGGGAAAGGATTTGTAAAATGAGCATGTGCTGCTCAGCCAAAAGCAAATGTTTCAAGAATGATGATGGCAACAAATGTACAAGTGTGCTTGGCACAATGGATGGATGTATAGGTTGTGGTAAGAGTTGTACAAGCCCCCACTAAAAACATTTTTTAAAAAGAAAAAAAAAAAGAGCATGTGCTGCTGCCCAATGCATGGTCTGCATCATCTGTATTATTTTAGTAATTCAAAGAGACAACTTCTGTCATATATTAGGTATACTTCCTTCTTTCTGCTTCTAATTTTTTTTTTTTGTGGGCATCACTGCCTCTGGTGATCGTGGGCGCTACCCAGTCTCCGCTGGATTTGAACCGCCAAGCCCGTGGGCTGCAGTTCCGCACTCAACCACTTACGCCACCGGGGCTCAGCTCTCCTAGTTTTTATCAGAGATGTGTGCACGGATATAGTCTTAAATATCAAAGGATTTGAGAAGCCTTAGAAAGAACAACAGAAGTCCTTGTCTCTTCACCTCAATTCTTGTCTCCCAGAGGCAAACATTTTCGATTATTTTAATAGATTTTTTGATATTTTCATTTTCTACTGTAAAAACCCAAATCCAAGGGCTGAGTCCCGGTGGCGTAGTGGTTGTGCGTGGAACTGCAGCCCACCGGGACGGAGGTTCAATTCCAGCAGTGGGGCTGGGCCTCTTACTCCCACCACCGGAGAGCAGGGATGCCCAAAACAAAACAAAACAAAACAAAAAAACCCAAATCCAGTACTCACTACTACTGAGTCCATCTTGACACACAGCCACTTGATAGGACAGGGTAGAACGGCCCCCCTTAGTTTCCAAGACGATAAATCTTTTTTTAAAACTTCCTTTTTTTTGGGGGGGGGGCATCACTGCCTCTGGTGGCCGTGGGCACTACCCAGTGCTGCTCCTGAGAGCCGCCGCTGGATTTGAACCGCCAAGCCTGCAGGCCACAGTTCTGCACTAAACCACTTATGCCACTGGGGCTCAACCCCATTAAATATATTTTTTAAAAGACACAGGTCACTAAAAAAATTCTCAACCAAAAAAAGTACAGAACCAGAACGCTTTCCTGGGGAATTCTATCAAACATTCAGAGAACAACTGATACCAATTCTACACAAACTATTCCGGAATATAGAAAAAATCTGCACACTTCCAAACTTATTTTATTTTATTTTTTTTTGGGAGGGGGGGCATCACTGCTCTCCGGTGGTGGGAGTAGGAGGCCCAGCCCCACTGCTGGAATTGAACCTCCGTCCCAGTGGGCCGCAGTCCTGCGCACAACCACTACGCCACCGGGGCTCAGCCCCCAAACTTATTTTATGAAGTGAGAACAACCCTGATCTCAAGACCAAACAAAGATGTTACCAGAATAGAAAATTAGCAACCAATTCTCTCTCTCTCTTCTTTTTTTTTTTTTAGGCATCACTGCCCCGTTGGTGGGAGTAGGAGGCCCAGCCTTTGCTCCTGTGAGCGGGAATTGAACCTCCATCCCAGTGGGCCGCAGTCCTGTGCACAACCACTACGCCACCAGGGCTCAGCCAACCAATTCTCTTATGAACAAAAATCCTCAACAAAATTCTAGCCAACAGAATCCACTAACATATCAATAATAATGATAATGCATCATGACTGAGTGGGATTCATAACAGGTTTACAAGGATGGTTGAACATTAGAAAACCAGTGTAATTCACTATATAAATAAAACAGAAGAAAACAACCATGTGATCATATCAATTGATGCCCAAAAGGCATTTAACAAAATCCAACATTCATTCCAATTTAAAAGAAACACTCAGCACAGTAGTAATGGAAGGGAAATTCTTCAACATAATAAAGGTCATATACACAAAACCGAGTGCCAGCATCCCAATCAATGGGGAGAAACTGAAAGCGTTTCCCTTGCAAATAGGATCTAGACAAGGAAGCCCTTTATCACCCCTCTTATTCATTGTTGTGCTGGGAATCTTAGCCAGAGCTATTAGACAATAACAAAAAAAAAAAAAAATCAAAGGCATCTGAGTTGACAAAGAAGAAGGAAAACTAATTGCAGCTGTTATGATTTTGTACATAGGAAATCTCAGAGCCCCAACAAGAAATTTGTTGGAAATAATTGAGAGATTCAGCACTATAGCGGGATACAAGATCAACATACAAAAACCCAGATTCCTGCATACTTAGGAAGAGAGTTCTGAAGAAGAAGCCAAAGAAACAGTACCATTTACCACCACCACACAGAAGATAAAACAGTCAGAGGGCTGAGTCCCAGTGGCATAAGTGGTTGAGTGCGGGACCGCGGCCCACAGGCTTGGTGGTTCAAATCCAGCGGCGGCTCTCAGGAGCAGCCCTGGGTAGTGCCCACGATTAGCATTGTGAGAATATCAATCCTACCCAAAGACATCTGCCAATGAATGCAATGCCAATGCAGCTCCAGTATACCCGAAAGAAACAGGGAAATGAATGGTCACTTTTGTATGGAAAAAAAGGAGACCCAAGATATGCCAAGCACTATTTAAGAAGCGGGGAAAATGTAGGAGACCTTTCACTTCCCAACTTCAAAACCTACTACACAGTCACAGCAGTCAAACCAGCCTGGTACTGGTCTGATGTTATATACGTAAACCGATGGAACTGAATAGAGAACCCACAAACAAATCCACCCACCTATAGACAGTTGATTTTTTTTTTTTTGGCATCACTGCTCTCCGGTGGTGGGAGTAGGAGGCCCAGCCCCACTGCTGGAATTGAACCTCCGTCCCAGTGGGCCGCAGTCCCGCGCACAACCTCTACGCCACCGGGGCTCAGCCCGACAGTTGATTTTTTACAAAGGGTCAAAATACAATAAAGGAGAGAGAGTCTATTAAAGAAATGGTGCTGGCAAAACTGAATTTACATTTGCAGGAGAACGGAACAGGACCCTGACCTTATTCCATATACAAAACAAACTCAAGGTAGATTAAAGACCTAAATGTACACCCTAGAACTATAAAGATGATCTATAAAAATTAAGAACCCAGGCTGAGCCCCGGTGGTGTAAGCGGTTGAGTGCGGGACTGCAGCCCATGGGCTTGGCGGTTCAAATCCAACGGCGGCTCTCAGGAGCAGCACTGGGTAGCTCCCACGACCCCCAGAGGCAGTGATGCCCCCCCCCAAAAAAATAAATAAATAAGAGCCACCTTCCAGGGAGATGAATAACAGGAACGTGGACGAGGGGTGGCGGAGGATAATGTAAGATATGGAAATAATAATCTATAACTTATCAAGGGTTCGTCGAGGGGAAGGGAAGGGTAAGAAATGGGGAGCTAATAGCAGGGGCTCAAGTGGGAAGCAAATACTTTGAAAAGGATGATGGTGGCATATGTGCAAATGTGGTTGACACACTGGCTGAATGTATGGATTGTGATAAGAGATATAAGAGCCCGAAATAAAAATATTTTTAAAAAAATAAAGAAAAGAAGAACTAACTTCTCCCACCACCGAGAGCAGTGATGCTCCCCCCCCCCAAAAAAAAAAAAAGAAGAACAAACTTAAGGCTCCTGATACATGGTATAAGCCAAACTTAATGAAACACAGTAGAAGACAAAAAAGATGATTCTTGAAAATTAGAAACCTATGTGCATCAAAAAACCTTTTCAAAAGAGTAAAATGAGAACCCACAGACTGGGGGGAATGGCAATGATACATTGGAAAATGCTAATATCTAAAATCTGTAGAAAACTATAACATTTCAACTAAAAAAAGATGAATCACTCAATTAAAAAATGAGCAGAGGATGTAATTGGACATAATGTCACCAAAGACATTCGAGCAGCAGCCATCATATGAAATGCAAGTAAAAATGACAGTACGATACCACTTCACGCCAGCATACAGAAATCAATGCTGGAGAGGTGTGGAGAGATTAGAACCTCATACATTGCTGATGGAATTATAAGACTGCAGCTAGCTCAGGTAGACCAGGAAAGCACATCTAGGGAGACTCGTGTGCATAAGAGAGGACTTTATATCAAAGAGGAACTGTATCTTAAGAAAACATCCCAACTCAGTCCAGGTCATGTCTATAAGTCTGATGTTAACCCAAATGTCTGAAACTAGTCCATAAATTCCTCTTTAGACCCATGCAGCACATGCACTGATGCTGAATTCAGGAAGATCACAGACCAGGGAGTAGGTCTTATGGATCCAGTGGCAGTGGAAGCATCTCAAAGCTGGTGCAGGTCTCCACATGCCTCCTCCAGCTCCAGGGATCTGACTCCATCAGCTTGTCAACAGAAATGTCTTGCAGTGAGAGTCTTCCGGGGAGGAAGACAGGAGTTCCCAGAATCCTCTGGAGAAGGTCCTGCCCAGAATCCTCTGGAGAGACCTCCTTGGCAATAACCTGATTGACAGGCTAGACTCCACCCCCTTCCCTCAAGTTGACAGGAGATCGTGTAGATGCCACAAAAGTGATAAGGCGCTTCCTCAAACAGCTAGGAAAAATTCAGAGTCATAACATGAACAGGTATATGCACACCCATATTCATCCCAGCAGTATTTGTAATAACAAGCAGATGGAAATAAGCGATTTGCCCATCTGTGGAAGAACGGATAAACTCTGATGCATACACACGATGGATTATTGTGCCTCGTAGAAGAATAAGGATGAAACTGTGAAACACAACCAAAGTAGCTGTTGGGTTTGAACTGCTGATTTTGTGATTAGCTGCCCAATGAGTAGTCTATGACGTCACCTTGGGTTTTAGACTGGCAGAAAGACAGAGCTGGGAGGAAGTTCAGCCAGGAAGGTGAGACCTTGTCTCACATGTTATGGACATGATGTCAGGAGAGAACGGTCCTTGGAAAAGGCCATCCTGTTTGGTCAAGTAGCAGTTCCTTGACAAAGAGAAAGACCCTGAACAGAATGCATCAACACAGCGGCCACAAGAATAGATCCACGCAAAGAGACACCGTCTGGATGACACAGGGTCCCCTGCAGAGTTCTTTTCCATTGTGCTGGGAGGGGGGGCAGCTGTTGGGATTCCCCTGCCATCCTGATTCAATTCATTCAATTCAGTCTTCCCTGGGAACACTTAGGGAAGGCTTTGTTTTCATTGTTCTGGACAGGCATGACAATGACTCGTAGTGTGGGTCTTTTTCGATCATTATGAATGAAACTTTTGACGGTGAGACCCACGCCCTTCACGAAATTCTATTTTTACCGTGTCCTTCCTCTCTGTTTTCTCTCGTCTTATTTTCCACAGCTCCTCTTCGCAGGATGTCAGACCTCCTGAGTGGATTCTCTAACTTCCCTGTGTTTCCCATGAGCCATTTCTTGACCCTTTGTTCCATTTTCTGGGAGAAAGCTTGCCTCCCCAATCCATTTGTTTAATATTTAAATTTTCCCTTGGAATTTTAATCTCTAAGAGATGTCTGTATTTGTACAATCTGTGCGATAAATATTTATGCCGGGCACTGCTCTAGGTGACAGGAGGTAGCAATACAACGACACAAGCCTCTGCCCTTCAGCACTTACACTCTCATTCTTTCACCCTTTCTTTAAAAAGAAATTTCCCATCTGGCTCAGAAGCAACAAAACCCAAAAGGAAGAAGCACACTAGCCTGTGTGACCACGAGGTGTCGAAGGGATCAGGTATCAGGCATCAAAGAACTAAAAATTATATCATTATAAATGAGGGGGAGTACAGATTGAGGACCCAAAGCCCCTTACAGAGGCGTCACAGGGAGAAGATGGACCAGTCAAGGTACAGCGTAGCAACAGTGAAATATGCAACTTTCTCTAGTTCGTAAATGTTTCCTCCCTGTCCCCATCCCGCACCCCCGACTATCATAATCCCAATTCTACAAACCACACTAAACCAGGGGATGTACACTGGAGCCAGAAACGTGGGGAATTCAGGACAGATGATCCCTTCAGGACCAGTGGTGAGAGTGGTGATACCAGGAAGGTGGAGTAGAGAGGGGCTACCAATTGCAGGGTTCTACATATAACCTTGGACAACCAGGAAGTGGCTGAAGGGACACATTGGACAGTGTACATTGTGGCAAAATAGTGATAATTTGTAAATGAGTAAGGGTTCTTGAGGCAGGTGTGGGGAAGGAGGGAAAATAGGGGTTGCTGATACAAACGGCTTAAGTAGAAGGAGGATGTTTTGAGAATGATGATGGCAACAAATGTACAAATGTGGTCTGCATACAATAGATGCATGTATTGATCGTGATAAGAGTTGCATGATCCCCCCAATAAAATGATTTTTTTTTTGGCATCACTGCTCTCCGGTGGTGGTAGTAGGAGGTCCAGCCCCACTACTGGAATTGGACCTCCGTCCCAGTGAGCTGCAGTCCCGAGCACAACCACTACGCCACCGGGGCTCAGCCCTCCAATAAAATGATTTTTAAAAAAAGAAAAAAATTCAACTTTATTGTGGTGTATACATAGACACATGCATTTTAGTGTGCATTTTTTGGAGGGCATCACTGCCCTCTGGTGGGAGTAGGAGGCCCAGCCTTGCTCCTGGAGAGCTGCTGCTGGATTTGAACCACCAACCCAATAGGCCGCAGTCCCACACACAACCACTACGTCATCGGGGCTCAGCCCCTTTCCTCTAGTTCCTTAATGCATTCTTCTCCCCCTACTATCATGATCCAAATCTCCTGTACAAGTCTGGCTAGACTAGAGGATGTACACTGGAAACACAGGAATCCAGGACCCCCCAGGACCAACAATGAGAGTAGTGATACCAGAAGGGGAAGGGGAAGGTGGGGTAGAAAGAGGGAACTGATCACAGTGATCTACATATAACCCCCTCCCTGGGGGACAGACAACAGAAAAGTGGGTGAAGGGAGACATCGGACAATGTAAGACATGAAACAAATAATAATTTATCAATTATCAAGGGTTCAAAAGGGAGGGGCAAAAGGTGCTGAAATCAAAAGGCTCAAGTAGAAAGAAAATGTTTTGAGAGTGATGAGGGCAACAAATGCATAAATGGGCCTGATACAATGGAAGGATGTATGGATTGTGATCAGAGTTGTATGAGACCCCAATAAAATGATTTAAAATAAATTAATTAATGAAAATATATATTTTTTAAAAAAGAATAAGTCTTTTAAAGAACAGGAGCTCGAGTAAAGTCCAAAATAGCACTTTTTTTTCTTTTGTGGTTTGTGTCTTTTGTGTTCTATTTCAGAATTAGAAAATTCTTGCCATGGAAATGCAGGTTTTCTCCTAGAAGTTTTGTGGTTTTAGGCTCTATGTTTGGACTGATGGTCTATTCCAGGTGAATGTGCCTATGGGACATAGAATACGGGCCCGGTACTTTTGGCTTTCGGTGTGAATGTCTAATTATCCTGGTACCCATTTAAGTAGCTTGAGTTGGGTTGGGTTAGGTTGGGTTGGGCTGTTGGTACAGCAGCTTAGGCTTTAGCCAGTAGTTCAACTCTACAAGGCCTGGATGGGAGCTTTGTGTGCAGCAATTGGGCTTGTCCAGGGGTAAGCTTTACCCTGAGGCAGCATTTCGCCAGGTGTGGTCCTTTCAGAGCATTCTGGAAGTCAAAATGATCTTCATGACGGTACTGAATCATGATTTATCTTTTTGTATTCTCAATCTCTCATGGGTGTCCATTAGAGTTTCCCAGAGGCTAAGTGACTCATAATAGATGGACTGCAGAATCAGAGTTGTGCAAACGTGTACAACAAGACTACTCTTTTCACTAAATTGACTTGTTTGGCTAGCTTCCCTCACAACGTGGCATGCCAACACATAATGGGTGTGTTATTGATATTTTGACATTCATTTATAAATTAAAATTTTAGCTTCCTATTTTGATTTCTTCAAATATCTTTGAGAAGCTCTTTGAGCTCTTCAAAACTTTTTTAAAATTACATCATTTTATTGGGGGCTCGTACATCGCCTATCACAACCCATACATACACATATTGCGCCCTGCCCCTTCGCGTGCTGCCGCCCTCCTCATTCTCAAACCACCTGCTCTTCCACGTGAGCCCTTGACATCAGCTCTTCATCTTGCCCCCTCCCACCCGGCGCCCCTCTCCCCCAGCTTTTAAGAATAGGAAAGGAGCCCTCTCACTGCCATTGAGTTGATTCTAACTCAGCTCTCGATGCTGTAAGACAGGGCAGAACAGCTCTTGTGGGGTTCTGAGACTGCCCGTCTTTTCAGGAATAGACAAATGTCATCTCTCTCTGAGGAGTGATTGGTGGTTTTAAACTGCGGACTTTGTGGTTTATAGACCAAGGGATAGCCGTTATGTCACCAGGCCTAAGCAAACAAATTGAGAACCGTTGCACTGGGGTGAGGGAGTCCTGGTGCCTGGTTAAAGTGCTCAGCTGCTAACCGAAAGTGTGGTGGTTCGAAGCCACCAGCCACTGCAAGGGAGAAAGATGGGCCGGTGTGCATCCATGAAGAGCACAGTCTCCAGACAGCTGTCCGCTGTCCCCGAGTCACTGGAAGTCAGAATTGACTAGGCGGCAACAGTCTGGTTTGTTTGGGTACTGCGGTGATCAGCCTGAGTTTATGTTTTGTTTTACTTTCCAACAGTGAGGGACTGTGGGGCTTTTTCTTGGACTCGTTGATTTATTCACTCTCCTGCCTCAAAACCTTCAGGGAGTTCCCTTGGCACTTAAACAGAAAAGTCTTTAGAAGAGTCTACAACGTCTGGCACATGCCTACTTACCTTGGTCATCTTGCTCCATCATGCGCTTCCGCCGAATGCATCTTCCTCTCGTGGGCTGCCTGCCCGGCCTCAGCGGCTCAGGTCTGTAGAGGGTTCCACCCTGGCACCCTTACCGCCTCCCCCAACACCGCATCAAACCAGAAAACCAAGTTCACTGCCATCGAGCCGTTCGGACTCCCAGAGACCCTATAGGATAGGAGGGAAGTGGATAGGATGTGGGCTTCTGAGACGTCATCGTCGTGGGAGCAGGAAGCCTCCTTTTTCTCCCTTGGAGCAGCGAGGGGGTTCCACCAGCTGCTCTTGCAGTTAGCGGCTCAATGTGCCGCCTACCATGCCACCCAGCCTCCTCCGGCTGCATAAGCCAGTGTGACGCTCCAGCGTCTCCGTCGGGGCTGAATGCCCTGTGCTGCTCCAAGAACGAACATGGGGGAGGCTGGCGAGGAGCTGTTCTAAGGCCACTTCTCATTTGCGTCCTCATCTGTCAGGGACCTGTCATGAGACGGCTCTCGTTTCCTCCTGGGTCTGGATCAGGTGGGATGGAGGCTTACTGCCTCCTCCCCCTCAGGGTCCAGCCGGAAACTAGATCACTGGCGACCGCGTGTCTTTAGCTTCTCGGCCGCAGGCTGTCCTGTTCCCTCGATGGCAGCTCTCTGGTCCTTTGGGTTCTGGACCACTCTGCACAAGGGCCCCGAGAGTCTCGCTCCTTTGGTCACTGTGCAATATGTGAGGTGAATGTTTACGGTCAGAATCAGAGGGAGCTCCTGGGTTCCTTGCTAGTCAAATCAATCGGTCCGCCTGGTGCCGTGCATACCTGTCACGCACACGCGATGACATCTGTTCCCGTGTCCAGGGCACACTGCTTCATAGTGCGCGTCAAGCTCCTTTGCGCAAAGAGCAGCGGTTCTCAACCTGTGGGTCGCGAACTCGTTGGGGATCGAACGCCTCTTTCACAGGGGTTCCGATGATCTCAGGAACCAAGACACCGCTCCCCTCTCCATCTCCAGGAGGGTCTGCCCACATGCAGGGACACCCACCTACAAGTCCCCGGCGTGAAGACTGTTACCCATGCCACACCACGCTTCAAGACACAATGCCGTTGATCAGTCAGTAGAAATAAAGAGTCCACAATATAGACCACCATTGCACACTGTTTTTGTGATTCATCACTATGCTGTCCTTATGTTCATTGAAAATACATTCCTGCCTATCAGATAGTTGCATGACGGTTCATCACAGTAGCAAAATGACAGTGATGAAATGGCAACGTGTGATGGCTGCGGCATGAAGAAGGTGCAGCACCACCGCCATGAAGGCTTCTTAGACCCCTGGTGGCAGACACTGTTGATTGCAACTCCAATATTTTTTTCTCCCCTTCATCCCTCTTGCTAACAAGAGTCATAATTTTGATTTTTTTTTTTTTAGGGTATTGGTCAAGTCTTGTGGTTTAGGAGTGACCAGGACCCTGGCCAGCCTCAGAAATTGCCTCTTGACTTGGTAAGCCCAAACGTGCCCTTCCTTGACTGGTCTTGCAGCAGAGGCTCTGGTGGGGTCGTGAGGTCGGGAGCTGCAAGGCCAGCACTTTGAACCCATCAGCTGCTCTGTGGGAGACAGGCACTGACCGTGATGCCAGTGAGTTTACATATTCATTTGTCTGTTTGGGGGTGGGGGGCGGAGGTAATACAGTTCTACCCAGCAACAGGAGAGGATGTCTGAGTGACTCTGAGAAGTCCCCCTCTTGCCTTCTGGTCTTTGGTGAGTATTGCATAACAAATCATCTTACCGGGGGCTCTTACAGCTCTTTTAGCAATCCTTTGATCGGTTGGATCAAGCACATTTGTACCTGTGTTGCCATCATTCTCAAAAACTTCTGATGCCTGATACCTGATCACGTCAACACCTCGTGATCACACAGCCTTGTGTGCTTCCTCCATGTGGGCTTGTTGCTTTCTGAGCCCTTGGTTTCAGATTGTTTTTCCCCTCCCTCCCCCACCCTCTTACCCTCATGAACCCTTGATAAATTAGAAATGATTACTATTCTCATATCTTACATCATCCACTGTCTCCTTCACCGTGTTTTTGTTGTTCGTCCCCCTGGGGGGGAGGGGGTGCAGTTATGTCAATCATTGCGATCAGTTTTCTCTTTTCCCTCCTTTGCCGCCCCTCCCCCCCAATTTCCCCTTACTCTCATGGTATTGCTACTCTTTTTTTTTTTTGGCATCACTGCTCTCCGGCGGTGGGAGTAGGAGGCCCAGCCCCACCGCTGGAACTGAACCTCCGTCCCAGTGGGCCGCAGTCCCATGCACAACCACTACGCCACCGGGGCTCAGCCCGGTATTGCTACTCTTATTCTTGTTTCTGAGGGGTTTATCTGTCCTGGATTCCATGTGTTGAGAGCTCTCATCTGGACTAGTGTATGTGCTCTGATCGAGCTGGTTTGTAAGGTAGAATTGGGGTCATGATAGTAAGGGGAGAACATTGTGTGTTTCGTCAGTGCTGTACTGCACCTGGCTGGCTCTTTCCTTCCTTGTGACCCTTCTGTGAGGGAATGTCCAAATGTCTACAGATGGGCTCTGGGTCTCCACTCCGATCCCCCTCTCTTACATCTATATGATTGTTTGGGGTCTTCTGATGCCTGATACCTGATCACGTCAACACCTTGTGATCACACAGGCTGGTGTGCTTCTTCCCTGTGGGCTTGTTGCTTCCCAGCTAGATGGCCGCTTGTTTATCTTCAAGCCTTTAAGACCCCAGATACTGTATCTTCCAGTAGCCAGGCACTATCAGCTTTCTTCACCACGTTAATTTTTTTTTTGGGGGGGGGCATCACTGCTCTCTGGTGGTGGGAGTAGGAGGCCCAGCCCCACTGCTGGAATTGAACCTCCGTCCCACTGGGCCGCAGTCCCACGCACAACCACTACGCCACCGGGGCTCGGCCCCACCACATTAATTTATACACCCATTTTGTCTTCAGTGATTGTGTCAGAAAGTTGAACATCACAGAAGCCAGGATATTAGAACAACGTGTTCTTGCATTGAGGGAGGCCCAATGTCTATCTGCTACTTTGATCCTAACATATAAATACATGGACATAGACCTATATCACTATCATTATATATTAATATATTGACATATATACATGCCTATATCTATACCTCGATAAATGTCTTTTGCCTCCTAGTTCTTTCGTCTATTTTCTTCTACTTTCTTTTCCATTATCATGTTTGACCCTCATTTGGCTCTCAGTAATTTTTCTCTTCTATATTGCACTTGATCAAACCCCACCAGGCGTTCGACACTCTCCTCACCATCTTTTTTAAAAGTCATTTTATTGGGGGCCTTGTATAACTCTTATCACAATCCATACATCCACTCATTGTCATGCACATTTGTACATTTATTGCTGTGTTAGTCTGGGTAGACTAGAGAAACAAATTCACAAACACTCATATGTGTAAAAGAAAGAGTTTTATATACAAGAGCAATTGTACATTAAGAAAACATCCTGGGAGCCCCGGTGGCGTAGTGGTTGTGCGCGGGACTGCGGCCTCCTACAGCAGTGGGGCTGGGCCTCCTACTCCCACCACCGGAGAGCAGTGATGTCCCCCCCCCCCAAAAAAAAAAAAGAAAACATCCTGGGCTGAGCCCTGGTGGTGTAAGTGGTTGAGTGCAGGACTGCGGCCCGCGGGCTTGGCGGTTCAAATCCAGCGGCGGCTCTCAGGAGCGGCACTGGGCAGCAGATGGGTAAAATGCCTTTGGATCCAATGGCGCTGTAAACATCTCAGTGCTGGCAGGGGTCTCCAGCAGCTTATCCCGCTTCAGAGATCTAGTTGCATCCATTGGCTTGTCCAGTTCAGGGCATTAGAGGGCATCAGTGCCCTCTGGTGGGAGTAGGAGGCCCAGCCTTGCTCCTGGAGAGCTGTTGCTGCATTTGAACCGCCAACCCAATGGGCTGCAGTCCTGCACTCAACCACTACGCCACCAGGGCTCAGCCCCCTTCTATCATCTTTTTGGGGTTTTTTGTTTGTTTGTTTTTTGTGGGCATCACTGCCTCTGGTGGTCGTGGGCGCTACCCAGCGCTGCTCCTGAGAACTGCTGCTGGATTTGAACCGCCAAGCCCGCGGGCCACAGTCCCGCACTCAACCACTTACGCCACCGGGGCTCAGCCCCCCTTCTATCATCTTTTAAGACTCCTTGCATCGTCCAATATTTTGCCCATAGAATCTTTCAATATTTAAACCGAGGCTTGAATTTTTCCTTCAGTTCTTTCACCTTGAGATACGCTGACAGGGTTCTCTCACGCTGGCTTTTAACTTTAGGTCTCTGCACGGTCCACTAGAACACTTTACTTTCTCTTCTTGAGCTGCTCACGCAAAAGCACTTCCATTTCTTTCACTTGTTTTAGCCCCTCTACGTTCAAGAGTGAGCTTCAGAGTCTTTCCAGTCATGTGCATGGGTCATTTCTGTGCTGTTTTTCATTGACCCTTTGTGTTCTTCATGTATGATATTCTTGATGTCATCCCCTAGCGTGTCCAAGGCAGAGAAATGAAAACAGTGTTAAAATAAATTGTATCTTTATGAAGCAACTGAGCCATAATAGGTCCATTTGAGGTATTATTTTTCTTACCACCAACCCGCCAGCCCATTGGGAAGGAAACAGAGGGGCTATATTCTAGGTAGAAAAAATTGGAACCACTCCTGAAGCTGTATCTTTAATCTTTGTCTCATCACAATTAAATTGTTCCCAAACACTTCCTCAGATTCTTATCCCAAATCCCCTCTATCTTCAGAGCATCCTATCCTGGGTTCTTCAGCCAGGATCGACCTAACCAGCCACTTCTCCTTTAATGCCATGTTCATTAATCCATCTATCAAGTACTTTTTGGGTGCCTAGCACCATTATCGGTGCTGAGATTATGGTTGCAAGGGCTGCAGAATGAATTATGGCTCTCACAGAATTTGCCTTCTAGTGATTAGTAAGGACAAACTCCCCAAATCTGAAGACTGCTGTCATAAATGTCTTTACACCATTTAAATGACTGCTAAGTGGGGACAGGGAAGAAGGGCTGAGGACAAAGGGGAGAAATGTAGAAAAACTAGGTTGAAACAACCCAGCCTCTCTGGAGTGCAGAAATGATCCTGGTTTCATTCAAATTAATGTCTACAATATCACTTATATCACGTCCTAGCCAAGAAAGCAAAGCTTGGATCTAATTATGAGGACGAACCAGACAAACTCTAAATTAGAAACATTCTAATTTTCAAGTGTAACAAAAGAAAAAGAAAGGCTGAGAATTTTTTTTTCTGAATTAAAGGCGACTAAAGCAATATAAGACCTAAATAAAATGTTTGATCTTAGACTCCAATCTGGGTTGAGGAAAAGAAAAGAGAATGTTATTGAGTTCATTATAAAGTGGAATGCAAACAATAGCTTAACTCAAAGTATTGTACCAGTGTAAAGCTTATCCGAATTAAGAAGATACTCTTATTTTTTGTTTTTTTGGCATCTCTGCCCTATGGTGGTTGTGGGAGCTACCCAGCGCTGCTACAGGGAGCCACTGCTGGATTTGAACCTCTGAGCCGGCTAACGCGCAGTCGTGCACTCAACCACTTACGCCACCGGGGATCGGCCCAGATGCTCTTATTTTTTATTTTTATTTTTTTGGCATCACTGCCCTGGTGGTGGGAGTAGGAGGCCCAGCCTTTGCTCCTGGGAGATGCTCTTATTTTTTAATGCATATTTTATCGTCTAAAAATACATGATTCTGACATATTCAACTTATTCCTAAATAATTCGGTAGTTTTAAAATATAGGCAGATAGATTTTTAAAAAGGCAGATAACCAGGGATAGCTAGAAACAGGGAAGAAATGATACAGCAGCTGGAGTACATCGTTAACAATCGGTGAATGTCGGTAAAAGCACACATGTACTCTGCGCTCTTCTGCAATTTTATCAAAAAACTGTTTGCTTTGTATGTGCATCCAGCTGTTCAGTAGATTCGAAACCAAGCCTGCGTGCTAATTCGGCGCATGAGCTTGACTCCCTCCCTTCTCTGGGCCTGAGTTTTCCACGCCCCTTGGTGTCTATGATTCCTCCTGATTTGGGTGGTCGATGTCCACAACGCTGAAGCCGTGTCTGGGCCAGCCTCCCTCGCTGCGGAGTCCCGCCCAGCGCTTGTCGAGCCCCGTCAAGAGCCTTCTCTCCTGGGGCTTTCAAAAGACTCAGATTTGTACTGCATGCTCATAAGGACCCCGAGGCCAGCCGAGCAGAACACTGTCCGGTCCTGCGGCATCCTCACAATCGGTGCTATGTCTGAGTCCATTGCCGCGGTCACGCTGTCCATCTCTCTCGGGGAAGCTCTTCCCTGTTTTCCCCTGAGCCGCTATACCCCGCCAGGGACTGGTCCCTCCGAATAACGCGGCCCACATCGGCGAGAGTAAGTCTCACCCTCTTGGCTTCTAAGGACCGTTCTGGCTGTACTTCTTCCGAGGCTGACTCGTCTGTCCTTCCCACCTTCTCTACTCTCCTCACAAATCAAACGGGCACGTGCATTTAGCCGTCCGGGGACTACAATCCCCAAAAGGCTTTGCAAGTAGCCTCTCGGCGGTTACCGCCAAAGAGAAAAAGTCTTTCTGAGCGGGCCACTTGCCGCATGACCTTGTGGGAATCGTAGTCCGCCACCCAAGAGCCGAGGAGCCAGGGCAAGGCGGCAAACTACCTTTCCCAGGACTCACCGCGGTCGTGCCCACCAATAGGAGGCACGGATGTTGGGAAAAGGGCGGAGGAAGAGGCGGGGCAGCGGGGTGCATGCGCAGTGCGTGTGGCTGGGGAATTCATGTGGAGGTCAGAGTGAAAGCAGGTGAGACCGGTGGGAGGTCGCTCGGACCCGTGACGGGGTGTCTGTGTCATTCTCCTCTCCCCACCCACGCGCTGGGGGCGAGCGGGGGGCGTGCGGGGGTCCGCTTCCCGGGGGAGAGCGAAAACGGGCGGGTCCGGAATGACCGAAGGGTGGCCAAGAGTGAGAGGGGAGGCGCGGATGGGGGCAGGGTAAGGAATGATCCAGAAGCTGGAGATGGAAAGGTTGAAAGGTAAGAACTTGAAGCCCTGGGCTTCGGAAAGGAAGTGTTAATGCACGGAAGGAGCTCAAATTAGTCTCAAGAACTGGGCTTGATGACGTTGGATGGGGCATTAAAGGGGGGGGCGGCGGAAGGCACAGGACAGAAAGTTCAACGGTGGAGTGGGTTTAGGTCGGCCCACCCTAGGCCCGCCCCCCCCCTCAGCTCCACCCCCGCCCCCGCCCCCGCCAGCGGGCTCTTTGGCCCCGAGGTCGCTTGCAGCCTCTATCTCGTGTTAAAATACTGCTTCCAGAAGGCCGGCCGGCTCCTGCTGCCAGAGAAACGGCCCTGGGCACACAGCCCGCCCTGCAGCAGTACAGGGAGGGGGGTAAGGTGGGCCCTCTCGAATTAGAGCCCCCTGCTGAGCTCGCTCCCAGCCCCTGGGTTGCCCTCATAAGCCCGCTTTGTGCCTCGGTGCCCCCGTCCACAAAGACCGACTCCGCAGAGCTCAGAGAAGTCAACTGGCACGGAATGCCACCCCAGAGCCATGCGAACTGAGGGGTTGCAGGGAGGAGATGAGCCAGGTGAGGTACAGTGTGGTGACAATGAGATACATGCAGCGTTCCTCTGGTTCTCAAATGCTTCCTCCCACCCACTATCATGATCCCAGTTCGGAAATCCAGCCAGAACAAGGGATGGTAACTGGAGTCGGAAACATGGGCAGTTTAGGACAGATGTTCCCTCAGGACTCGTGGTGGGAGGGGTGATACAAGGAGGGTGGTGTAGAAACAGGGAACCAATTTCCGGGATCTACATAGAACCTCCTCTCTGGGGCATGGACAGCAGGGAAGTGAGCGGAGGGATGCATTGGCTAGTGTACGATATGAAAAAGTAACAATGTGTAAATTATGAAAGGCTCATGGGGGAGGGAGGGCAGGGAAATACAGGGAGCTGGTCCTGGGGCCTAAGTGGAGAGAAGATGTTTTGAGAGCGATGATGGCAAAAAGTGTGCAAATGTGGCCTGCATACAGCTGATGTATGTATGGATCGTGAGGGGAGTTGTGAGTCCCCAATAAAATGATTCATTAAAAAGGGGGGGGGGCTGAGCCCCGGTGGCGTAGTGATTGTGCGCGGGACAGAGGTTCAATTCCAGCAGTGAGGCTGGGCCTCCTACTCCCGCCACCAGAGGGCAGTGATGCCTTAAAAAAAAAAAAAAGCTGTAAGAGCCCCCAATAAAATTAGTGGAAATTAAAAAAAAGGAATCCACAAAGGGCACATTCATTCTTTGAGTTACTTTTCCAAACGAATTGATTTGGGAGAGCCCACCTCTCACTTTGGGGTACCTGCCCTGGCCGGAAGGAGGTGTCGAAGGGGCAGCCCAAAGGGCTCCTGGCCTCAGGCTCCGGCCGGGGCCGTCCTCGCTTCACGCTCCTGTTCTGGAGCCAAGTGTCCAGAGAACTTTCTTTCCGTTCCCAGTGTTCGTTTGTGATCAGGTGCCCCATGGTGAGAGATTCTAAATTCTGGGGGGGTGGGAAAAGACAGCGGGCCCTGGCGCAGTGGCTGTTGTGCTTCGGAGTGGACTGACTCGGCGAAACTGTGGGGTCACGTTTTGTTTTGTTTGCCCCACTCAGGTGTGAGTGGACTGAAAGGCGGGATACAACAGAAGCACACATGGCTGCCAAGGTGTTTGAGTCCATCGGCAAGTTCGGCCTGGCCTTAGCCATCGCGGGCGGCGTGGTGAACTCGGCCCTCTACAATGGTGAGGCACTGAGGGGTGGCAGGCCACCGCTGTGGGCTGGAAAGCTTCTGGTGGTCTCCCGGTGACACTTGTGGAAGTCGTGTTTGTGACAAGGGGGCTGGCCTGCCGCCTCCCCGCAGTTGACATCTGCATTGTTATCGGAGCCGAGAGTCCTTCTGAGAGCCTTGATTCCGAAAGAGCTGCCCTGCGGGTGGACTTGAAGCGAGGCGGCACCCCGAGGCGTGTCCTTTGCAGGTGTCAGGTCTTTGGGGGTGAGCCTGCCCTAAATAAGCGCTTTGGCGCAGCTGAAGGTGGGCCCCTCCTGAGGGCTTCTCTTTGGGATGCACTGACCATCTTTTCACCAATGCTTGAGCTGGTTTTTCTTCCCGCTTTTGGGTGTGACCCTGGGCGAGTCACTTGACTTTTGCAAGTCTCAAGTTCTTGGATCAGGCACTGGGAATGCACTCATTTCTTTCTCTCAGACGCTTCCCCACTCGGGCTTTCGCTGCTGGCAGGCAGCAAACTGTCCTGCTTTTGTGCGGCTGTGTAAGAGAAACCAGCTACAGAGTTCAGAAGCAGACGTGGAAAGCAGCTGATTGTAAAAGCTTGCTGTGATGCTGAGGGACTTCTTTCTTTCGTGAACCTTTTGGTCATACCTATAGAGCTAGACCATTATTGCCACCCCTGCATTTCCCTGTCAGCAAGGCAGCTCTCTAACCCCTGAAGGCTCTTAGAGGCACAAGTGTTAGGACGCAGTTTAAAAACAAATCAACTGCCATTAAGTCGTTTCCGGCTCACGGTGACCTCATGGGACCGAGTAGAACCGTCCCTCTGGGCTTCCGAGTCTTTAAATCTTTTTTTAGGACTACACAGCCTCATTTTTCTCCTTTGGGCCTGCGAGTGAATTTGAACCACTGACCTTGTGGTTAGCAACTCACTGTGTAACCCGCTACACCACCAGGGTTCCATGGGAGGCTGGACTGAGCCTTGTGTTCTGAAAAGTTGGGAAGTGATTCCTGGAAATTAGTTGGTGGTGATTTGGGGGAAGGGGCTGTTCAGAAGATCAGCCATTTCTTGCAAGAGAAAGGTCTTCTTACCAAAGCATTTACAGGACAGGAAGTGATTGCTTGGTTTTAGAGCTCTTTAGAAGTTTTTAGAGACCAGCGCTCAGGAAGACAGCAGCAGAAGGAAGCTTTGGGACAGGAATAGACACCTGGGCTCCTTCAAGAGCACGATCGTCTTATTAAAGGCAGCGGGAGCTTCTCTGACCCCTCATCCTTCCTCTCCGTCTAGTGGACGCGGGGCACAGAGCTGTCATCTTTGACCGGTTCCGTGGAGTCCAGGACATCGTGGTTGGGGAAGGAACTCACTTTCTCATCCCTTGGGTACAGAAACCAATCCTCTTTGACTGCCGCTCCCGACCACGGAACGTGCCTGTCATCACTGGTAGCAAAGGTGAGTCTTGTCTGGCCTGCGGTACCGGGATCAGTGGGGGGCCGGTGACTGCCCCTCCCTTCCTGAAGCATTTCTAGGGCTCTGGGATCCAGGTGGGGAGGGCAGTCTTCACCTAAGAAAACTTCTTGGCATACTTGCCCTGGATCACTCCACCTGGATTCCTAGGGCGAGGTGACAGAATCACCACACAGGTCCCGAGCTGCATGGTGGTGTGACGGGAGAAACCGAGTTGTGCATTCCACCCCCGCCATTGACCCTTCCCACCAGAGTGACTGTCTCTGGCGCTTGCTTCACCCTTTGCTTAGCTCGCAGGGTCCTCGGTCTCGTGCCGGTGTCTCCCAGGCGGTGGCCACAGCCCTACGAGCAGCCTCCTGGTGTCCCAGACACCTGGCAGGTCTCGGTCAGCAGTGGCACTGCTGCCCGTGCAGAGGAGAGGTCACGTGTGTTGTCCCGGCTGCTTGTCGGTGGGATTCCTCAGCAGGTGTCAGCTAGCTGCCGTGTGTCTGGCGAGGAGCTGCGCTGGAGGGTGGGGAGCAGCTCACAGATGACTGGGAGCTCAGTCCAGCGGGGCTGGTGGGCAGGTGGACCACCAGTTACAGTAGAGCGGGAGGTGCACCGAGGTCCAGGGCCTCCCTCGGGGGTGCGGGAGGCTCCTGCCAGGCACTGGTGCTCACGCTGGTTTTCAGGAGTACACAGTGTGTCTGGAAAAGGAGCAGGGGTGGTTGCCGTTTCCCAGTCTGTGTAATTGCTGCTGGCCGGGGAGACAGGCTGTCGCCACTGTCTCCTGCAGGCATGTCTGCTGCAGAGAGTGAGTCTGGATAGACTCGAGAAACGAATTCCGAAACACGCCTACGTATATAAGGGAGAGGTTTATATACAAGAGGAATGGAAGGCCTCCCAACCCAGTTCCTAAGTCCACTATTAACCCATATGTCCCAATGTCCAATCCATTAATCCTCTTCAGACTCATGAAGCACACGCAATGATGCCAGGACAGTCACAGGTCAGTGAGTGCAGAGTCTTGTGTCTCCAGTGGTGGTAGAAGCATCTCAGCAATAGCAGGGGGTCTCCACGTGGCTTCTCTGTCCTCAGAGGTCTGGTTCTATCAGGGTAATCCCATGTGGCTTCTCCGGCTGCTCCAGGACTCAGGGTCCATCAGCATGCTGCCTTCTTGTCTTGTCAGTAGAGCGTCTCGCAGGGACTGTGTCGATGGTCTCTCATCTCCATGGGGGAATTATCACGAGATTTCCCAGAATTCTCAGAGAAAGCCATTCTCATACAGAGGTCTCACTGGCCAGCTCCAGATTGACTGGCTAGACTCCATCCCAGCATTCTTAATCAAATTGGCACCAGAGTACATGACTGCCACAGAGTCATAGGGAAAAGAACCATTGTGACCAAAAAGGCTTCACGCTCACCTCTCTGCCTCCGCCTGCACCCTGTTACTTTGCAAGGGTCCTTTGTATGTCTGCTTCCAGAATGGGTGCCGGGGCCTGCCAGCAGGTCAGAGACCTGTGGGTGGATACATAGTAGTTAAGGATAGGTTTTCCCAGCTGGCCTAGTAACAGGTTCGGGCCTCTCCTGGCACATACACCACCCCATTGTTTAAGTGCCCCCCAAGCAAGCTGTGGCAGCACTCTCCTTCCAAGAGGCCTGACCCTCAGCTTCCTGGGCTGGGGATGAGTCTGGTGACCTCTGGCAGCAGACAGGACCAGGAAGACCGCAGAAACCGTCCGCATGCTCCCAGATGAGGAAAAGGGCCCAGCGGACATAGCAAGGCCACCTCATGGTGAACTTGTGTGGTGCGGCGGCTCGTGGGGCACTGTTTGAGCTGGCCCCACTCACCTCTCCCTGACGCCCTTCTGATTCAGACCCATAAGTCTGGCCTGTTCTGAAAAGATGTGCCGCGATGAAAACGCCGCACGGGGACGGCCCCCATCGCAGGGCGTGCAGGGCGGCCCGGGTCCCCGCCAGAGGCTTGGCAGGAGTTCCTGACTTGGGCGCCCCGCCCGCTCAGGCCTTAGAATCCGCCCGGCAACTCAGTGCTGGTGAGGCCACTTTGGAGCCAGGGCCCCCTCGGTTCCCATCCTGTGGCTGTGTTTTAAGCCCCCTTGCTTGTGCCCTTCCTTCCCGAAGACTTGCAGAACGTCAACATCACCCTGCGCATCCTCTTCCGCCCGGTGGCCAGCCAGCTGCCGCGCATCTACACCAGCATCGGCGAGGACTACGACGAGCGCGTGCTGCCCTCCATCACCACCGAGATCCTCAAGTCTGTGGTGGTGAGTGCCCCCCCCCCGCCCCCACCTCAGGCAGGGCCAGGGGGTGCTGGGTCCTTCCTGGGCACCTCTCCCGCCCCCTCACCGTCCGGCCCTCTCCTCCTCCCGCCCTTGGAGTCCAGGCGCGCTTCGATGCGGGAGAGCTCATCACCCAGAGAGAGCTGGTCTCCAGACAGGTGAGCGACGACCTCACAGAGCGAGCGGCCACCTTCGGGCTCATCCTGGATGACGTGTCCTTGGTGAGAGCCACAGGGAGCCTGGGGGTGGGGCCTGCAGTCCCCAGGGAGGGCCAGCTCCCTTCCAGGAGGTGCTAGGAGGGCTGCCCTGCCGCCGACCCTCTGGTCTCACTACTGTAGAGTCGATGCTGACTCGGTGCCGACTCTGGAGGACAGGGCAGCACTGCCCTGTGGGTCTCGGGGGCTGTCGCTGTTTCCTAGCGTGGAAAGCGGCCTCTCTCTCCTCCGCAGGGCAGCTGGTGGTGGTGAACCACCAACCCTGCAGCCCAGAGTGCAGCCAGGGCGCCATCAGGGAGTCGATAAGCCGAGCCGTCTCCTGGTTCGCTCTGTCGTACTTGGCTCTGACACACACCTTTTCTTTCTCTTCCTTTTTCCACTGGGGCCTCGTACAACTCTCATCACGATCCATGCATGCCTCCATGGTGCCAAGCACCTCACCTTTTTCTTAAGACCTCTGGCCAGACAGTCCCCATCTATAAGGGTCACGGCTCCTCGGCACCGTGGAGGAGTCCTGCAGCTCCCCAGGAAGTAATGTCCTGTAACCCCGCTTGACTCAGGACGAGCTTGCCTGTGGGCACTAGGGAATAGCTCTGCCCCCCTCCCTGCCTGACCCCAAGGGGTGCACTGACACCACAGCTCGGAAGCTCGGGGAAGGGCGTTCTGGGAACTGCCAGTGAAAGCTGATAGCCTGTCAGTGATGGGCTCTGCTCCCCGAAGCTTGGTGTGGGGCAGGGACAGCTCCAAGGTGTTGGAGCCCCTCTGGGGCATGAATGGTCTGGGTTATGTGACACAAACGTCAGGACCCGGACAGAGCAGGATACCGGCAGGATCGTGTTTCAGATCGAGGAGGGCAAGGGGAGCGGGTCGTGTTTCTCAGTTCTCTGGGAAAAATCACTTGGAGCGATTTGTTCAGGCAGGAAGGCAGTGTTTCCTGTTCAGACCTCCTGTGCATCACTAGGGAAAGGCACCGTTTCACCCCCACCCCCCAGCATCTGTGCAGCTGTTTAAACAGTCAAGGCTCCCGACACCCAGCCCTGGCCTGCAGGGCACACACTACTGGCTCCACTTTGCCTCAATTCTTGGGAGTGGAAGGCCTCGCGGGCTCCCTCTACTGACCAGAGGCCAAGCTGCAGCCGTGTGGCTCTGCAGGCTCTCTCCCCATCACTGTTAACCTGGACACTTGGGCTATGGACAAAGTGTCGGGGAAAACCTCAGAAGCAGCGTGGCATGGTGTTCTACTGCAGCCACACGCTCTACTCGGGGGAGATGTGGGCCGACCACAAGAAGCCCTCCCTCCGAGGCGCCAGAAGAATCGTGGGGAATCGCTGCCCTTGGCTGGCCCTTCTGCAAATTAATTGGGTTCTTTAATGACACATTTGTCTTTTTTTGTTTGTTTTTGGGGGGGGGCATCACTGCCCTCTGGTGGTGGGAGTAGGAGGCCCAGCCTTTGCTCCATGGAGCTGGAATTGAACCTCCATTCCAGTGGGCCGCAGTCCCGCGCACAACCACTATGCCACCGGGGCTCAGCCTTGTCTTTTATTTTTTTAATGGCCTCTGGGAATTTCATTTTCTTCCCCCAAATTTTCAGCACGATTCCAGAAGTGGCGTAGGCAAGGTAGAGCACCCATGGCCTGAGGGGGGTGGCTGCAGTTGGCAGCCTTCAGGAGAGGTTTGGGATTGGGGCTGCGGATTGCGGATACTTTTTTTAAAGGCAGGGTTGTGAGGATAGAGGAGGAAATGAAACAAACAGGAACATGATAGAAAAACCAATGCTCCCCACCTCCCCCCCGCTCTGAAAAGCCAGCTGAGTAAGTCAGTCCTCCTGGCCGGCCCTGGGAGTGCTGAGCTCTGTTCCCAAGACCGGCCCTTGGCACTGCTGTTGGACAGACTCCCTTGCGCCGAGCCTCAGTCAGCCAGGGAAGAAGAGAAAAGAAAGGTGTGTGGGTCTTCGGACTTGGACCAGTGGGCTAGCTCTGCCTGCCTCCACGCTCCTGTCAGACGTTCCTGTGAGTCTCGGTGGGGGGGCTGTGAGAACAGGGGCTGGTTAATCCATAAGCAGGATGCGTCGGGCCGGCGCAGGAGCGTGAGCACCCGCTGCCACCCCGCTCCCAGGGCGCTACAGGCAGGCAGGACTCTGGGAGGGCCCATGTCCAGGTCTGCTCCACCGACGGGCTCCTTCTTCCAGTGCCCATGAGAGCACCACTCAGAGGAGGACAGTGGTGGTGTCCAGGCGGGAAAGGCCTGTGGGCTGTCAACTCACTTTGGACAGAGACGTGGAGGTGGGGGCTCTCCTGGCATCGGGACGCCTCCAGCTGCTAGAGCCATCCCTGGCTGCTTCCTCCCCACAGCCACGCTGTCTGAGTAATCACGCTACCTCGCCCTGTGCACTCTCTCTCCCCGTAGACGCATCTGACCTTCGGGAAGGAGTTCACAGAAGCGGTGGAAGCCAAGCAGGTGGCCCAGCAGGAAGCTGAGCGGGCCAGATTTGTGGTGGAGAAGGTGAGCGGTCCACCAGATGGCAGGAGCCTCTTCCCTCTGCTGGGCTCTGCGTCCCTGGTCGCTGGGTGGCCTGGAAGTTCCTCATCTGTCATCTCTGCTTCCGGCCTAATCGGAAGGGGCCTTGAAGGGACCCCGCTCCCGCAATTGGTTCCAGTCTCATTGGGGCTGGCGGGGATGTGTGAAGTTAGGTTCCCAACCACTGGTGGGTCATTAGTTCCGACTTCCCTGAGATCAAAAACACTCGCCTACGAGTAAGAAAAATGGCTCGCCCGGGATGTTCCCCGCTTCTCTGGGAAGTCATTTTTAACCTGGTTAGCCAGTGAAAGCCGACAGCAGAGAGGATCAAACGTTAGCCAGATGTGCTATCTTCGCCTGATTAACCGCCCCCCAACCCCCAGCACTAAATCCATCCAGCTGTGTCCAGCAGGCTAATGGGGCACGATCAGTGTGCAGGGAGGCCTGGTCTTTGCAGACCGGCCGCCACACGCCCAGTCTCCATGCAAGCATTATCCCTAACCCGGGCCCTACTGGCCCGTAGACTGAGGAGGGAAAGGAGAGTCCGTTCTGAGCTGTACTGGTGATGGCCACAGTTCTGACCCGACCAGAGGGAAACTGAGGCTGAGGGTGGCCCCGCACCTCCCTTCTCCCTGGCCCTGGACACCTCCAGCTCAGAGGCAGGCCGCCGAGCAGAGTGGCTGCTCGTGTGGATGAGGCTTTGTGAGACGGTGACATGTCTGCCGGCAGCTCTCCAGGGGGCATCCAGGGAGGAGGTAGGATTGGGAGGGAGGGGGAGGGGGGCAGATGGACCCCACTCGGGGCCCTCAGAAGCCAGCTGAGTACCCGATGGTGCCCCCCTTTGGCTGTGCTGGCCTACCACCCCGTCTGTACGGGAGGTTTGAGCAGGTCTCCCCCACCGCCAGGCCGAGCAGCAGAAGAAGGCGGCCATCATCTCCGCCGAGGGCGACTCCAAGGCCGCCGAGCTGATTGCCAACTCGCTGGCCACCGCCGGGGACGGCCTGATTGAGCTGCGCAAGCTGGAAGCGGCGGAGGACATTGCCTATCAGCTGGCACGCTCTCGGAACATCACCTACCTGCCACAGGGCCAGTCGGTGCTCCTCCAGCTACCGCAGTGAGCCTGCCCGCCCGCAGCCCTGCAGACGCCGGACAGCCTTCCTTTGCCCCCACCCCAGAAATCACTGTGAAATCTCATGATTGGCTTACATAGTGCGGAAAATAAAGTCACTTCAGATCTCTTCCTGACTCTGCCCTGCAAAGCTCTTGTTCTTGCCGCCGCCACTCTGGGCCTTTACCACCCCCCTCTGCCTGAGCCCATTACTAAACTTGCTCTGGTGGATGCCTGTGCAGACTGGCCCTCGGGGGACCTGCGGGCGCAGCAGCCTGGACACTGGCAGCTGAAAGCAAGAGGGGGGCCAGAAGTGCCGCAGGTAAGCCAACTTGTAGGCGCCCCCCCCGCCCCCGCCCCGCCTCCAGCTCTCAGAAGTCCGGTGGCCTTAGCATAGCCGCTCACAGGCCCACAGCAGCTGAAGGGGTGCCGGGGCGCTGGTCAGAGGAAGTAGCCTGTCGCTTACCATAAGGCTGATGCTCTGTAATGGGGGGGTGGGGGGGAATGGTACAACAGCGGAAGCAGGTGTGTGCAGACAGCCTGGAGTGAAGGCTCTACCCCCATTCAGGTGGGTGGGCCTGCTTTTGCTATCCCCCAGGGCGTTAGAATTGAAGTGGAAGTGGACTTGGATAGGTGAGAGAGGAGGCCTGGACTGAGATGTGAGGCTGTGGAAGGCTTCCGCTCCCCCTCCCGCCTCAGTCCCCCTCAGATACTCCAAGGACGTCCCCTTGAAGGATTGCATCCTGCCGGCTGGAAGTACCTGCCAAAGATGTGTGCGGCCGGCCTTCTTGGCAACTGTCCTGAAGGGCTGGGAAAAGGCCGTGGGGAAACGAGTGTGTATGAGCTCAATGCATGACGCCCAGACCTTCCTGCGCTGCCTGAGGGGCGGGGGGGTGCGGCACTGAGTGTGCTTCTCGGTTCTGTGTGCACTTGTCTAACCAGCTGGGACAGGCTTCAGCAAGGCGGAAAATGCTTTGGTTTCAGAAATGCTTGGTGCAGCGTACCTAGATCCCATCCCAGACCAGAAATGGGTCTCAGTATGGGGTGCGGGGTATCAGGAGACAGGCTGGCTGCTACTGCCCTCGGTGTTAGAGCCCTGGTGGTATCGAGGTTACATGGCGGGCTGTGATCCACAAGGTGGGCAGTTCAACATCACCAGCTGCCCCTCTACTCCCACAAAGAGTGCCGGTCTCGGAAGTCCACAGGGGGCAGTTCTACCCTGTATGTCGGTCGCAAGTTGGCGACTCCATGGCCGGGAGTTTGGTGGGGGCTTTTGGTTTGCTGTGGGTCTTCCTGAGAGCCCTGGAGAGGTGACAGGTGAAGTTCTGGGGTGCTCACCAGAGGGGCGGCGGGCCAGGGTAAGGCCACCAGCTGCTTGGCAGAGGAAGCACGGCCGTGCGCTTCTGCCAAGGTTTGCAACAGCCTTATGAGCCTTTGCACTCTGCCCTATTGGAATCGACTAGACAGCAGCGGGTTTCTTCCTCGGTGTCCTTGGCTGTCACCAACTCTGCCCCCTCCCTCCGACCACGTGTGGGGCATCCTGGGTGACAGCCGTGGGGGTGAGTGGTGGGCTTATGTGCTAGGAAGTGAGTTGGCATCGAGTATGGGGGGGGGGGGGGGGGGGGGGGGGGGGGGGTGTGGAGTGAGTATACATTTTGGATGGTGGGAAGGTGACCCATTTGAAGTCTCGTTAAGAAGGAGGTGGGAGCGACACTCACCTGCGGCTTTGTGCTAAACTGCTCCTGCCCTCCTCAGTCCTGGACTCAGCACTCCATCGTCTGCCTGCCGAGGACTGGCCTCTCCCGATTGTGTCTCCTGCCCTGAATGGGAGGACCGGCCATCCGCCGGGGCGCAGGGGGACCTGATGTACAGGTTTGGTGTGGAGCAGGGGTGAGCGATCCCGGCCCTACATCCACACCTCTCCCAGGCCGCTCAGCACAGAGCTAGGCCCTTCTCCCCTTCCACCGCTCGGGAACTGGCAGCCTCGGGTTCAGGCCTTCAGCTGAGCCATCGACTCTGGCCCCCTGTGGCGCTATGAATGACATCTGGGGTTGCTCACTTCAAGGCCAGCAGTTGGAAGCCACCAGCCCCTCTTCAGGAAAAAGATGAGGCTTTCTGCTCCTGTGAAGATGGACGGGGCTGAGCCCCGGTGGCGTAGTGGTTGCGCACAGGACTGCAGCCCACTGGGTTGGAGGGTCAAATCCAGCAGCAAGGCTGGGCCTCCTACTCCCACCACAGGAGGGCAGTGATGCCCCCAAAACAAACAAACAAACAAAAAAAAGATGGACAGTCTGAAAAACCAAAAGGGCTGTTCCACCCTGTCCTCTAGAAAGCCACTGTCATCATCGAGTTGATGCCCACTCCTTGACCCCATAGGACACTCTAGGTAAGTCTGCCCTTTGTGGGTTTTAGAGACTAACTCTTTACAAGAGTAGAAAGCCAGTCTCTCCCAAAGAGAGGCTGGTGGTCTCGAAGCACAGACCCTGCAGTTAGCCCAGCACAGAGCCAGCCGTTGTGTTCCATGGGCGTCAGATGGGCTCGATGGCAGTGAGGTATGTTGTTGGCTTGGGTTGGGTTTCATCCTCTGCTGTGCCCCATCTGCCCACCTTCTCCAACACCATTCACCCTCCCCCCACCCTGACCGCAGGGTGCCTCTGCCCTCCCGCATGAGGCCTGCACAGGAGGTGCCTGGCCCGGAAGGGTGCTGAACACGGACGTCCTAAATCAGTTCCAGACGCCCTTCTGCGTCCCAGCTCTCCTTTCCTGGCGTTTATGGCTTTAGCTGCCCTCTGTGGGCCTGGCCGGGAGGCTCCTCTCAGAGCTCCCCCAGGCCCTGTTGAAAAGAACAGTTGCGTTTCCTGCCGCTGGTGGGCGGTTGGGTTTCTGCTCCAGGTGGAAGCAGGGGAGCCCCGAACGCAAGCTCCCCTCGGGCCAGTCCTTTCAGCCACAGGGGCAGGTCGGGTTCCTGCTGGTTTTGTGTTCGCCTCCCCGCCGGAGCTGGCAGGGGCACATCCCTGCAGCAAACTGGAGCCCCCTGCTCCACGTTGACTTCCGCCCAGTAATTCTTTTCACAAATGTTCGGGGCCTGTTCACGGGCAACTCAGTGGCCTCTGAGCTTCTCCAGACGCTGCACAAAGGGCCTTTATCAGCCCAGGGTGCTCTGGGCCTTGGGTCAATAGCAGTGTCCTGTCCAGGAAAGGGACAGAGCAGGAAGCGTCCTCCTCTGCCTCCCCTGTGCTCAGACTGAATAGTCCCTTTGTGCCGGCTCCGAGGGCCTCTGGACAGGGAGATGGGACGAGAAGTCCCTCCCAGGGCTGCCATTGCTCTTTGTGAGTTTTCAGCACATTATGCCAGTGTGGACTTGGGATCACCCCCAACCCAAACCCAGCGCCATCATGCCAGTGCCGCCCCACCGCCACCGCGCAGGACAGAGAAGACCCGCTTCTGAGGGGCTCAGCCTGCGGTCTCCATGGGAGCAGGCAGCCTCGTTTCTCTCCCATGAAGCCTTGAACTGCCGACCTTCGGACCTAAGCCCCACATTGATCCCTCGGGGCTTCCAGGACCGCTCGGTCAGCCCCAAGTGGGCTTATCTGAAAGTGAATGGAAGTAAATAAATGAGACAGCTAGTGGAGGCCCAGCTTAGCCAGTGCTCCTGGGAACCCCGTGGGAGCTGCCGTAGCCCCGATAGGGTCACTGTCAGTCAACTTGACGGCAGGATTTTTTGGTTTCTTCTATGGGAGGTCCCTGAGGGGTTGGTAGCCCTGACCCACCCGGCAGCGCCGTGGAGCCAAGTCGCAAGGTGGGTGCTGTTGTGCGTCACCACATTGCTTCCAACTCACAGAGACCCCGCGAGCCACAGAAGCCCGTGCGGCCCAGCGCCGGCCGCCTGCACAGTGCCTACTCGGCTGGCGCCCATTAGCGCAGCCACTGCCTCAGTCCATCTCCGGGAGGGCCTTCCTCTTAGTCCATTCACTCCTCTTCACCAAGGGCAGAGGCCTTCTCCAGGGACTTGCCCCTCCTGTGAGCGTGTCCAGAGTACGTCCTCGCTCCTAGAGGGCATTCTGGCCGTCCTTTTTCCAAGGCCGGTTTGTTGATTCTCCTGGCAGCCCACGGGCCGCTCGATGTTCTTCACAGGCACCACAATTCAAAGGCATCCATCCGCCTCCAGTCTTCTTCCCTCACTGTCCAGCTTTCACCAGCATCTGAAACCACTGAAAGCCCTGACTTGGGTGCAGCACACTTTAGTCTTACAATCTCTGTCGACTTGAGCGAAGGGGTGGAGTCTAGCCTGTTAATCAGGCCATAGGGCCATAGGCAATGAGGTTTCTGTGTAGGCCTGGTCTTCTCTTGAGGATTATGGGAAGTCCTGTCTCCCTCCCTGGAGGTGGGACCCACACTCTCTCTGCTCCACATTCCTGTTGGGGAGCCACATGGAGACACACTGCTGGAACCAGAACCCTAGAGCTGGAGGAGCCACATTCCGGAGACCCATGCCAGCGTTGTTACTTCGCTGCAACTGGATCCCAAGACTTTCCACCCACTGGCCTGTGATCTGCCTGCATTTGAGATCATTGCATGGCTGCATGAGACTAAAGTGGAATTTATGGGCTAGTACCAGACACATGGGCTAATATCGGACTTAGGGACTGGGCTGGGATGTTTTCTTGATATACAGTTTCTCTGATACACAGTTCTCTCTTACACACGCAAGTCTTCCCTGAATTTGTTTCTCTAGTCCACCCCGACTAACACAGTGAAATTTTAGCTTTTTCATTGTCGTTGATGTTTTAACGTTTTTTTGTTTTGTTTTGGGGGGGTGGGGGCATCACTGCTCTCCGGTGGTGGGAGTAGGAGGCCCAGCCCCACTGCTGGAATTGAACCTCCGTCCCAGTGGGCCGCTGTCCTGCGCACAACCACGACGCCACTGGGGCTCAGCCCGATGTTTTAACGTTTTGAAGAGGTCTTTTGCAGCAGATATGCTCAATGCAGTGTCATTTGATTTCTTGACTGTTGCTTCCATCCACGTTGATCGCAGAGTCCAGTAAAATGAAATCCCTGACACTGTCCATCTCTTGCTTGTTTAGCATGGCGTTGCGTTTGATGAGCTATTTTTTTTGGGGGGGGGCATCACTGCCCTCTGGTGGTGGGAGTAGGAGGCCCAGCCCCACTGCTGGAATTGAACCTCCAACCCAGTGGGCACCAGTCCCGCACACAACCACTACGCCACCGGGGCTCAGCCCTCGTTTGACAAGCTATTGTGAGGATATTTGTTCCCTTGGGGTTGAAGCATCACCCCTACTGAAGCCTTCATCAGCAAGCACTCCAGACTTCCTGCAAGCAGGCTACCAGCCCACGGTCCTGCTCTCGCACACAGGAGCCTGCGGAGTCAGGCTTGAGGGCAGCAGGACTGGATTTGAATATGCAAGACCGTCAAGAGCCCTGGTGGGGAGACAGCGAAGCGCTCAGCTGCTCACCCGCAGGTTGGAGGTTGGGGCCCGCTGGCTGCTCTGCAGGGGGAAGCCCTGGGGCTGTGCTTCCGTGATTAGTCACCTGCACTGCACCCATGAGTGGGCAACTTCATGAGGACAAACAACCACCTGGGGGGAGGAGCTGCTGGCCCTGGGGCATCAGGGCCATCGTCATGAGGGACATTAGAGTCACTGGATGTCAGCAGGTCACAAGGACAATGATCTGTGCGCGGTTTTGGTGAGTAGTGACAATGTCTTGAAAGTTCGAATGGCCATCAAAGGTACATCTCTCGGCCTCTCCTGGACTACAGGGAGAATGGGGACTCATGGAAACAGCCAGTCCAGTGGACTGAGGACCTCGGAAAAATCAGGCTCCACGACCCTGAGACCAGAGGAACTAGATCCTGATCCCCAAACTGGCCTGTTGATGGCAATCACCTGGGGGTCTGGTAAAAACTACAGATCACTGGGCTCCATTTGCAACCCAATGAAGCAGACTCTCTAAACCAGCAGGTGTCCACATTCCTGATGCAGGACCCTTTCATACAGTTCTGCATGTGGTGCTGACACCACCCCCCCCAAACAGAACATTATTTTCGTGGCTGTTTCATCACTGTCATTTTGCTACTGTTAGGAATTGGACGAACTCTGTGGAAGGGAGGTTCAATCCCCCAAAGGGTCGAGACCCACAGGTTGAGAACCGCTGCTCTAGGGAGAGGAGCCCAGGAATCTGGTTTTTGACCAGATCCCCGGGGGGACTTCAATCCTCAGCCAAGTTTGAAAACTTAGGGACTAGAGAGGGTGCCTGGCGACGATGAACAATTACCCGGAAAAGGGTCGCATTAGAAGGTCCTGGGTAGAGCGGGGGAGACATGTGGACCAGAACTCAAAAGATGGCAGGTCAGGGACTAGCACCTTTCAGGTCTGGGACTAAATTCACCCCTGTATTAGAATAATGGCCTGTTTAAGATCAACAGAGTGTATTTGCCTCAGAGGGCTCAGAAGGAGGAACGGACACAAGGAACCCTGGGGAGGAATGGGACAAACGCTGGTAAACCAAGGGCGTGGGAATGGATGACTTGTAAGAAAACATGCATAAATTATTGAATGGAAAACTCAGAATCTGCTCTGTACACCTCCACCTGATTCCAATGAAGTCATTAAAAAATAATGATAGAGGGCGGAGCCCCGGGGGCGTCGTGGTTGTGCGCGGGACTGCGGCCCACTGGGACGGAGGTTCAGTTCCAGCAGTGGGGCTGGGCCTCCTCCTCCCACCACCGGAGAGAGTGATGCGCCCTCCCCCCAAAATAATAATGATTGAGTGGGGGGGTGTAGAGCAAAACGCACAAGCATGAGAAAGATCAAGCAAGGGGGACGAACAACAGAGAAGTGGGGGAAGGGAGACAGGGGACCAGGTATGATATGAAAATACTGATACTTTATAATGTGTCAAGGGTCAAGAGGAAGAGAGGGTGAAGAGAGGGAAATGAGCAGATACCAAAGGTTAAAGAAGAAAAAGGTTTTGCAAATGATGATGGCAACAAATGAACAAAAGGGGTGGATGGGTCGTGATAAGAGCTGTAAGAGCCCCCAATAAAGTGACGTTGAAAAGAAAAAGGTCGGGCTGAGCCCCGGTGGCGTAGTGGTTGTGCGCGGGACAGCGGCCCACTGGGACGGAGGTTCAATTCCAGCAGTGGGACTGGGCCTCCTCCTCCCACCACCAAAAGCAGTGATGCCCCCCCTAAAAAAGGTCAAGCTTAGTGGTCAGATAGAGGCTGATGGAACACCCAAGATTAAAGCCCTCGGTCATCTTTAAGCCTTATGAGGGGAAAAATAAGACTAGTAAGAAAGGACTACCGGAGACTAATCAGCCATTTGCGACTCACAGGGCAGCCTGTGCCCAGGACAGAGGGTTAAGAAAGGAAACGGAAAGCAGAAGTCGACTAAGAGGTGTTAGTTACCCCGTGGGCAGTGCCAAAGAAGAGTGAACGTCTGAATGATTGGAGGAAGAACTGCTCCGTCTGTCAACTTTTATCTACTTCCCAGTAAAAAAGCTAAACCGTTACAGCCACGGAAACCCCAAGGGACAGTTCTGCTCTGTCGCTGGAACGATGTGAGTCAAAGTCCACCCTCTGACAGTGGGCAGCCGCGACATCCGTGGGACACTTCGCAGGTGGAGTGTGCAGTTCGGGACGCCCGACCCCATCCCACCCCGCACCAGGAATTGAGGGCAACCGGGTCCACCCTGAAGGGGAACAACCAGGGAGAAGGCACAGGCGGTGGCCACCGCGTCCCCTGCCTTTCATCGGCTTCCGTTCACTGCTGCACATGCGGCATCCCAAAGGCAGTTCCATTTACTTCCTGCTGGGACGCCTTCAGGACCACTCCCTGCTGGACATACAGGACAGATGGTTTGCCCTGGCCTCGGAGGCCGTCCATGATTATGGGTCCCGAGTCTGATCATCCGGGAAAGACATGGTCTTACTCACGAGAAAGCATTTTCTACTCAGAGGCCCAAGCTCCCAGGAGCCCCAGTGTGAAGGCTACATTGCTCCCAGGGAGTCTGTGACAGCCAAGGTTTTGGGTCAACTTGGCTGAGCCAGAAATCTCAGTGAATCGACAGTTGAAGCATAATAATCCCCTCATGAGGAGATCCAATCACCTATATGACGATAGAGGGTGGTGGGGAGACCCTCTCCTTCCCACCTGCCCAGTGTTGCATACCAAGACAACCTGTTCCAACCATAAAGTGTCTTTCCCAGGCTCGGTGTGTTTCCACTCATTCCTTCCTGCCACGATGTGGGTCCTGCCCTTGTCAAGGCATCCTGACCTCCACTGGCTCGGACAGGCCTCCTCTTTCCTTTTGGTTCAGTTCTCAGTCCTAGTGTTGCCAGAGTTCCAGATCCAACACCTCCTTAATAAAGGAAGAACTGTCATGCAGAAGAAAGTTTAGCAAAATTCCTAGAGAAGGGAGATTTTAAATTCCTTTGAGACTGGGCTTGAAGCAGGGAGGATGTGTTAGTCTAGGTAGACTAGAGAAACAAATCCACAGAAACTCGTGTCTAAGAGAGAGTTTGGGGCTGAGCCCCAGTGGCGTCAGTGGTTGAGTGCGGGACTGTGGCCCACGGGCTTGGCGGTTCAAATCCAGCGGCGGCTCTCAGGAGCAGCACTGAGGAGCTCCCACAACCACCAGAGGCAGTGATGCCCCCCCCCCAAAAAAAAAGGGAGAGAGAGTTTTATATAAAGGCTAAGTGTACATTAAGAAAACATTCCAATACCGTCCAGTCCAAGGCCATAAGTCCGATATTCGTCCACATGTCTGATGCCGATCTACAAAGTCCTCCACAAACTCACAAGACACATGCAATCTCCACAAACTCACAAGACACATGCAATGATGCCGAATACGGGATTATCACAGACCAGTGGGTAGAAAGTCCCTGGATCCAGTGGGGGGCAAGCATCCCAGTGCTGGCAGGGGTTCTCCATGGGGCTTCTCCAGTACCCAGGGTGGCATCATGGTCGGTCCATGTGGCTTCTCCTCAGGAATGGCGCACAGAAAGTGAGCCTTGCCAGCTGAGGCAGAGAACAAGCTAAGGCAGTTGCATACTGGTCCGACCCAAGAGATGAGAAAGTGAGACTTGCTGAGCCACTTATCTCTCCGCCCTTCAATTAAATTGCCCTTCAATTAATCCCACATGTGTTCATCAGCCAAGCTGACACAGTAAACTGAACTATCGCAGAGGGGGACAGGGATCGAAGGAGAAGAGAGAAGAGTGTGTTCTAGCCAGAAACAGGAGGGAGGGAGTGACGAGTGACAATGATACCATTAAGTGAAAGGAGAAGAGTGAGTCTGGGGGCTCTAGTCTGGGAACTTTGTGCCTGGATTGACCTACCTACACCCAGGAAACCCCAACTCAGTGTAGCTGGGGACAAACTCACATAAGGACATGAGGAAAACCGAAGAACTTTCTATCTTATTTCTAACCTAACCCCACTATTTCATCATTGATCATTTGATGAAATTCCTGGATGGCTGTGTTAGTCCGGGTAGACTAGAGAAATAAACTCATAAACATGCATATGTGTATAAAGGAGAGGTTTATATACAAGAGGAATAGAACATTGAGAAAATGTCTCAGCCCCACCCAGTCCAAGCCCATAAGTCTGATGTTAGTCCATATGTCCGATACCAATCCATAAGTCCTCTTCAGACTCATGAAGCACATGTCACAACACCAGCACAATCATAGGCCAGTGGGAGCAGAGTCTTGTGTATCCAGTGGTGGTAGAAACATCTTGGGCTGAGCCCCAGTGGCGTCGTGGTTGTGTGTGGGACTGCGGCCCACTGGGATGGAGGTTCGATTCCAGCTCCACGGAGCAAAGGCTGGGCCTCCTACTCCCACCACCTGAGGGCAGTGATGCCCCCCCAAAAAAAAAACAAACAAACAAAAAAAGAAACATCTCAGCACTGACAGGAGTCCCCACGTGGCTTTTCCAGCTTCAGAGCTCTGGTTCCATCAGGGTAGACCCATGTGACTTCTCCTCTGGATGGCTCACAGGGAATCAGCCGGGTGTCTTGTCAGTAGAGCGTCTCCGAGAGAGTGAGTCCATAGTCTCTCACCTCCACAGGGGAAAAAAAATTGAGAGATTTCCTAGAATTCTCAGAGAAAGCCACGCCCACACAGAGGTCTCATTGGCTATCTCCTGATTGACAGGCTAGACTCCACCCCTGCACGCCCCATCCTGGAATTGACACGAGTTCATGACTGCCACAGTGGCACTCATGGTTAAGCACTCCACCACTAGCCAAAAGGTGGGCAGTTCGAGCCCACCAAGAGACACCTGAGAAGACAGGCTTAGTGATTTGCTCCCCAAAGGACACAGCCCTGACAGCTGTCTGTTCTAGTCGTGTTCTATTCAGCACACACGAAGGACACGAGGTTGCCATAAGCTGAAGTCAACTTGATGCAGCTAACAGCGATTCATTTGACAAACCTGTATTGTACTCACTCACACCCAGGCCCAGGCAGGGTTGACCTGGGATGACCAAGTAGTGGTTGGAGAAAAGGAGACGAGAGGGGGGAAATTGAAGCACATAAGGATCCGATCCTTCATAAATGTAGAGTGGGAAAGAGAACACACACACGCACACACAGGCAATGATAACCCCATGAAGAAAGTGCTACCTGCCCTGGGAAAGTGTGCACACCGAGTTCAAGCAGTGGACTGGGTGGGATAAGACACCAGCAGAAGCTCTGGGGAAGAGAAGGCACTTGAGCGCGATGGAAGGGTAAGAGGCATGTGGCCCTGCATGTGGAGGAAGGGTAGCCCACCAGGAAGTGACACCAGGAGCATAGAGGTTATTGTGCAAACAGGGGACACATGCTTGAAGAAGAAGGAATTTGGTCATCTTTCCATGGGGGCACTGTTGGCATTACCTTTGGGTCAATTCATTGTGTGAGCCTGTCCCATGCACTGTAGAGCTTGTCGTGTTCCCGCCTGTCTCTCTCCTCCTCACCTCATACCCATGGCCACTGTCCCTCTCCCCTCGCAATCCAATCCTACCCCATACCCTGTGAGAACCCTAAGGTGGGCTGTGAGGACAAGTGGTAAAATAGGTTAGGCTGAAAGAGTGGGGATTGTTCCTCCGTGTCTCCTCTTTCCTTCTCTTTCCTCCAAATGGGGAGGGATCAAGCATAGCGCCTTCCATGGCCAGCCCGGTGGCGACTCAGTAGAATGTCGACGACTGTGGATCATGTTAAGCTTGTGGACCTTGATGTCCCTCCCCCACCCTCCTGACCACGGTGCTCACTGGCCCTCACGCCCAATGACTCATTCCCTCTAAATGCTTGGCTATGCCAATCGCTTTCACAATGTTGCCCATTGGACGCTCTGGTGCATTCAGGGATCCATTTTTTAAAATATCCTCTATCAATCCTGCCTACGTGGGTAAGGTCCCTCCCTCCCTCCCGCGCATGTCCCGCCTCTGTGTCCCTTCACGCATCCACTTACCACCGATCCCTACAGTGGCAGGACGGAGACATGGCAGTAGCCGCCTCTGTTCCCCTTACCTCTCACTCCTTCCGGAGTCTGGCTTTACCTCCTGTTGCTGTTGTTACTGCCTCCCTCCCTCGTAGGGTACCCCACCTCCCTAAGTTAATATGTCTCTATCCCTAGTTAGTCATTTACCATCCCTTCCCCTCCTGCCCCTGGTAGTCATGCAAAGAACGTCTCTAATGGAAACCTTTTGTAATTCTGCTTTTTATACGAGTTGTGCCCACCTTTTTGTTACTGTGAATCATGCTGCCATGACATGGGTGTCAACGACTCTCTGGCCCTGCCTTTTATTTCTCTAGGCTATAGACTAGGAGTGGGGACTGCTGGACCAAATGGTATTCCTGTTTCCAACCTCTTAGGAAGTGCTGCTCCGCTTCCCCAGAGGCTCGCCGTGGCCCGGTCCCACCCGCAGCCCACCAGGTGTCCAGTTCATCTCCGCGCCGTGGCAGCTGTTGTGCATGGTCGTTGCGTGAGCTTCCCTCCGACGTGCCGGGTGGAGAGGAGAGACCCTTGTCTATATCTGCATCTCTCGCCCGACGAAGAATGATGAGCATTTATTTCTTCATAATTCCAGCTGGCAGGAAGGGCACCGTCTCCGGAATCGAGGAGCTCTGGCTTTGGATTCTGGCCCTGCCACGAACTGCTCTGGGAGACCTTAGACCAATGACTGACAGCTTGCAAACACTCAGCTCGGTTCTTCTGGGAAAATGAAGGATACGAATAATCCTATCACAGTGTTGTTGAGTAAATGAGATGATAAATGCTTAGCAGAAGGCCCGGCGCTCAGTAGATGCTACGAATAGTCGACCTATCTTCCTATTCTGTATCTTAGCAGGACTCCCTGCCTATGCCCAGTGTTAAGACCAGAGAGTATATAAGGGCATCGAAGCAGCTGCTTTGTCCCCTGTAACCTGCCGGCCCTTGGAAGGGGAGACAAGAACTAGCAAGAGTTCAAACCTGCTTTGATGCAGACAAATAGATGGAGAAGGAGTCGAGCTCTGGGTTCCTCCTCCCCAAGCGCCCCAAAGTGGCCTTCAGGAAGCTGCCTCTGTCATTGGGTGCCCTTGAGTCGGTTCGGACTCATAGAACGAGACTCTGCCCGGGCCTGCACCATCCTCACAATGGTCGCACCAGGTGAAGTCTAGCCCTCCTTGCTTCCGAGGTGTATTCTGCTTGCTCTTTGTTTGTTATCCAGCAGCCCGTGAGAGAGTCAGTATTGCCCATCAGCCCCACAGTCCAAACAGACTCACTCTTCTTCGGTCTTCCCTAGGCCTTGATCAGCTTCCACACTCACCCAACGCAGATGAGAACACCCTGGCTCACGCCAGGTTCGCCTAGTCCTCAAAGAGACACCTTTGCCTTCTAACCCTTTAAAAAGAGCTTTTGCTTTTGAATGGGCTGTCTGGGGGGGGGGGGCCTTTTTAGCAGCATTAAGAGAGCTTTGTAACAGTTCAGGAGCAGGGCAGAGATCAAGGGGCTACATGATAAAATGCTGAGTGTCAGAGAGATGTGTCCCTGCAGACACAGCTGAGAAGGGTGCTATTGACCAAGAACTGTATCCTTCACATCGCTGAACCTGAATTGTAACTTAATAACTTCGCTACTAAGCCTCATACTCTCTATTGTAAAACGACAACAACAAACAGAGCTTTTGCAGCAGAGTCGCCCGGTGTCGTGCACCGTCTGATTTTTTTACTCTTGCTTCTAGGGGCAGCTCTTGAGGGTCCAAGGAAAACGAAATCCTTGACAATCTCAATCCTTTGTCCCTCTCCCAGGATGTTACTGTTTGGTCTAGTGGCGAGGATTTTTGTGCTCTTGATACGGAAGGCTTTCGTCATTGATCATCATCAACAAATGCTTCAATGCCAAATCCTCTTCAATGTCAGCAAGCAATATACATCATCTGCTTATCACAGGCTGCTAGTGAATCTGCCTCCAATCCTGACATCGTGTGCTTCTTCATGTAGCACAGCCTCCACGATGATTCGCTCAACACACCAAACGAAGACGTCTGTCTGGTGAAAGGGCACAACTTTCACACACAGCGTTTCCGCTTTGACTGAAACCCGCAGCAATCCCCTTGTTCCGCTTAAACACCTCTCCACGTGTACATGGAGGCAAGGAAGTGTTCTGGAATTCATATTCCTCAGTGTGCTATCCATAATTTGCAGTGGTTTGCTCAGATGGATGCCTTTACTTTGTCAATAAAATGCAAGTGATGGGCCGAGCCCCGGTGGCGTAGTGGTTGTGCGCGGGACTGTGGCCCACTGGGATGGAGGTTCAATTCCAGCTCCACGGAGCAAAGGCTGGGCCTCCTACACCCACCACCTGAGGGTAGTGATGCACAAGTGATAATCACAAGTGATAATCTTTTTTGATATTATCTGCTTTGAGCCAAATTCATCGAACATCATCAATGATGTTTTTCATTCCACTCTCTCTTCTGAACCCAGCTTGAATTTTTGGCAGTTCCCCGTTAATGTACTACCTCAACCATTTTTTATTTATCGTCAGTAAAATTTTATGTGCAGGTGATTTTAACGATATTATTTTGTAAGTTTTTCATTCTATTGGCTCATCTTTCTTCGGAATGTTCAAATATGGTTCTCTTCCAATTCATTGGCCAGGAAGCTGTCTTCCAAATTGCTTGATATAACTGACAAAGCACTTTGGCGCTGTGTGTCTCTGTTGAAACATTCAGAATCCGTCAACCTAAGGTAGTCGTTCTCAATCTTCTGAAGGCCGCGATCCTTTCATACAGTTCCTCATGTGTGATGACCCCAAACCGTAAGATTATTTTCACTGCTACTTCACCATATAATTTTGCTACTGTTATGAATCCAGCGACCCCTGTGAAAGGATTGTACGACCCCCAAAGGGGTCGAGACCCACAGATGGAGAACTGCTGATCTTGTTTTTCACCAATGCCTTCAGAGCAGACTTGAACTTCTTCCTTCGGTACCATCTGTCCTTGAGCATGTGCTACTTCCTGAAACAGTTGAATGTTGGCCAGTTCTCTCTGGTGCAGTGACTGTGGAGGCATCCCGTGACTCTTCTATCATTCAGTAGAATCCTCCCATATTGTTCCTTGAAGTCTGTATCCCCCCCCACCCCAGTTCTTTCAGCTTGAGAAATGCCAAGAGTGTTCTCTTGTTCCGATTTTCTAAGTCCAGGTCTTTGCACATCGTAATACTTTACTGTGTCTTCTCAAGCCACCTCTTCCAAACTTCTGTTCAGCTCTTTGATCCAAATTCTTCATTTCACTTTAGCTCCTCTATTTCCACAGCCAGGTTCAGAGTCTGTTCTCCTCTGTTTTAGTCTTTTTCTTTTAGTGACCTCTTGCATCATTCTGATGTGCTTGGTGTCAGCGTATAACCAGTCAGATCTGTAGTCCCAGTGTGTAATACATCACTGCATCTGAGGTGATAGCTAAATCCAGGGATAGACTGAAAGTCATCCTCTGGGTCTCGTGGGCATGTGTTTGTTTTTCTTTCTTTCTTTCTTCAACTTGAACTCGCATATGAGCAACTGGAGGGTCTGCTCCACAGTCAGTCCCTGGCCTGGTGGAGACCGTTGAGAGCAGGCTCCTCCCTCGTCCACAGACAGCATCAGTTTGGTGCCTGCCTGCTCCATCGAGTGAGGTCCACGTGGCGCTCCGCTGTTCGGGCTGTTTTTAAAGAAATCACTTGGAATGGCTAAGCTATTGCTCTTGCAGAAACACGCCATCTCTACCACGGCTTCTGTCGCCGAAGCCGCCAGATCGTCCAACTGCCAAAGCTTGAGACCTTACTTAGGCTCGAGCTTACGAGCTGTCTGGGCAAATCCCGACATGTGTCGTGTGTAAGGCATGTGTGCTTTCATCTAGGTCAGGCCACTGTTTGGGCAAAGCCCTAGGTCTCCGTTTCCCCATCCCATGAGGGCAAGGTGACCAGACGTCCCGCTTTTTAACCATTTAACCACGTCCCGCGGCATCTTCAAATTAAAATAAATTTATTACAGTAAATTTTCGTTGCTCCATATAGACCAAATTTTTAATCAAGAACCCACCCTACCCTCCCACCCACCCCACCCCCACCCCCAGTCAATGGTGTCCTGCTTAAAACCTGGTCACTTTACTGAGGGGGCCACCTATCCGTTGCTTGCTCCTTGTGATGGGTGCTGTGGGGGTCGAAGGCCCTCCTCTGCTACAACGTGCATCTCCCACGAGGAACTTGGTCATTGCCGTGGCAGGCAGGCTTCCACGCCTGCAACAGTGTGAAATACGGTGTCCTAGAAGATTCCTTGCACCTTCGGGTCTTGGGCCTGGCATGGCTGAGTCTCTCCTCTCCACCAGGTGGCAGCAGCGCGTCTGCTGCTGCAGGTGCCAGGTTGTGTCGAAAAGGACAAGTTGTTCAGAAAAATGTCCTAGGGAAAGGATTAGGAGGGTGTTTGTGCCAGCGCTGAGGTTAAGGAAGTAGGTTGAGGTGACCCTGCAGATGAGTTCCTGATTTAGAAACCCCCAGGTCATCTGTGGCTGTAAATACACCCACAGTCCAGTTCCAGCCACCAGTCAGTCGGGTGCCTCTGCCTGGTGGGAGACTGCCACCAGCTGGGCTTCGACTTCTTTACGCTCAGGAGGTGCCCAGGCCATTGCAGTCAGTTTGGTGTGTGTGTGTGTGGGGGGGGGGAATGGCCCCAGTTGCTCATGTATTTATAAAACATAGAGGAAACATCAGAATCTCTCTTCTCACTTCCTGAGACACCAGGAGGGAGAGGAGTTCAATCTCATAGACTCCTAAGCGTGAAGGGACCCTTGGCCTTCGCCCTTCCATCTGGAAGATATTCTTTGTGCCTGTGTGCACAAATCGGTCCATTCATCTGACACGTTGGTGAGGCCCTACTGTGTGCAGTTCTGGACTGGAGGCTTTGCAAGGATGGAACGATGAGTGACACAGGTCCTTTCTCATGAAGCTCGTATGTGATTCGGTCCAAATGGCAGGAGATCTGGAAACGGGTGCCGAGGTGCTTTCTGGCCTTCTTCAACTCCTGCCACTATTTCTTTTTTTGCATCCAGCTCTCTGTTTCCTGTGGTTTGATAAGACAGTTACTTATCTTTTAAGTTCCTAAAAGTTCAAGGTTAAGAACCTGGAATGGGTAGAAAGGTGATGTGAGGGAAAAGTCAGAGAGGTTCGAAGGTTTGCCACAATGAATTTAGGGTTTAGAGCTGGAGACATTATTTGTGATTCATGGGTACAGATCTTTTTTTTTTAATGTGACAGTTTTATTGGCATAGAATTCACAAATCACACAACTCAGTCATCTTAAGAAAAGCTGTCAATCATTGACACAATCCTTTTACGAATCTAGTCTCTCTTCCTGTATGTATTTGCCATGAGTTTCCATTTCCCCCCAGCCTCCCTTGCCGGCCGCCCAAGAGACCATAAAGCCAGTTGCTGTCTCTAGAGAGTTATCAATCCTGCATTTCATATCCAGAAAAACACCTACCAGCAGTAGAGAAGGAAAACAGAGAGCCCCCAATAGAAGAGACAGCAGAAAATATTAAAAACTAGGACACATGCTGAGGGGGGGGGGCGGGCAGGGGAGATATCGGGAGCTGATGCCAAGGGCCTAAGTAGAGGGAGGATGTTTCCAGCATGATGAAGGCAACATGCGTATGAATGGGGTCTGCGTACAATAGATGTATGTATTGATCAGGATAAGAGTTATATGAGCCTCCAGTAAAATGATCAAAAAAAGAAAGATGAAATAAAGTTGAAACAATTAAAAAAACCTAGAACACATGCAAATGGGTCCAAAGGGAGATCAAATGATAAAGGTGCCAAATGTGGGGCTAAGTCCCTCTGCCCCAGTCCCCCTCCTGATACATTCTGCATGAAAGCAAGGCTATGTCCATCCCTCTTGCAGTCAGACAGGGTTCACCACAGGCACAGTCTCCGGTATTTGCCCGTGAAACAACTTTGGAATGGGTCAAAAGGGAGCTCAAAGGATAAGGTATTACATCTTAACCCAGCCGCTTCTGACACAATCACCTTGACCCTGCTCTATGCCTGACAAGGTTTATCCACCGCCCTCAAACTACGGTCAGAGGGGAGTCACAGGACTTCACCCGCGGATGAATTTGGGGTTTCCCTTGCCAGGCAGCGCCTTCCAAAAACCCGGCACCCACGATTTGAGTTCCGACGCCCTGCCTGCCACCAGACCCGGTGTGCTTCTTCCAGATGCCCTGAGCTGACCCTTGACACCACTCTGATGGCTGGTTCGTGTGTCCAGATCTGAAAGTGAAATCATCCTCAGGTCACCGCTGCTCCCCCCATCAGTCTGTCCTCTTCGCACCGCCCCGTGCCCTCTTTGTTCTCGCACACAGCCCGAGTCTCCGAATGACTTTCCAAGGACAAGCTTCTTGGGTGTACACTCTCCAGTTTTAACCAGATGGGGGACATGTAAAGAAGAAAACAGAATGGGCCATAATTTCACAGTCCACGGGCAGCCTTTGGAGACACACGCACAACCCTTAAATGCTCAAACAGATGAAGACTGGACCGTGAAAGCCTCCCGGCCACCTTCTCCCCTAAGAAGAGTCTGTCCAAATTTCCTTTCTGGGGAAAAAAAAAATGTCCGCATCCAGCAGCCTTAAGCTGTCCCAAGTATTGACATAGTAGGGACCACACAGTACACCCTGTTCTGTACCTGTCGTTGTTGATTGAAGTCTCCTGGGCATCTCTCCACCGCACGATGCGCCAACCTCCTGGTTCTTTGAACAGGCCTATTGTCTTCCGCCCGGCGGCGCTAGCCTCGCGTCTTGTCATCCGGCTGCTTTGGGGGGAGCCCTGGTGGCCCAGTGGTTGCATGTTGGGCTGCAAGCCCCTCGGGCAGCACTTCAAGACCACCAGCTGCTCCTTGGGAGAAAGGCGGGGCTCTCTGCTCCCTGAACGAGAGAGTGGCAGTCTGGGACACTCACGAGGACAGTTCCCCCCTGTCCTGAAGGGTGACTCTGAGGCAGTGAGATTGGGGGTGGGCGTGGAGGTGGAGGAGGTCTGCCTTTGGTGGGCTTTGGGGGGTGGGTCTAGGGTATTTGACAGTTGCAGACAAAATTACAGTGCCGGCTACCCGGTTCTGAAAGGGGTCGTCATTATCCCCGAATGCGACTTTCCCCAAAGACACTGGGCTGTGTCCACGGTGGAAGGTTGGCAAAGCTTGAACTCCAGTGTCGTCTGGTGTCTTTGGCTTCTGAGTGTGTGATTTTGACTTCTTTGAGGAGAACCCTGACCCCGAGCTGGCCTGCCCTGGAGTGGACGCCCCGCAGCTCCCAGCTGTCTGAGCGCTTGCTGGGTCAGGGGATGGACTCCCAGGGACTCTAGCCTGGGGCGCTGTGCTTGGGGAGTGTTCCCGGCTGCCAGGGCTGCGCTGAGATTCGCAAACAAGCGGGAAGCCTGTCCACTTCCTCCTTGCTCGGCTGGTGCCCTGTCCTTATCAGCCCGGCCGTCCAACGGGAAAGCACAGCCTGGCATTCAGAAGGCAGCAACTTCCTGGAAGAGGTGGCGGGGGACTTCTGGGCCTCACTGACAGCAGGGGCTCCCCGTGGCTGCACACCGATTGACCCCACTCAGACAGCCTCACTGACAACCAGGCTCAGAACTCCCGCCCGCCGGAAACCTTTTCCAATGACCCAATCCAATTTCCACTTCCTTTTGGGGTGGGCGAGCAGGTGTGGGATTCTCCTGGTTAAGCCTTTGAGGATGACAACCCTCCTGGAGGAGCCGCAGAAGAAAGTCCCGGCAATCTGCTGCCCAAAGGCCAGCACCCTGGAGACCCTGTAAAGCGCCAGTCAACTCTGCCCAGGGTCTGTGTTAGTGTGGTCTGGCCCTTCCTGCACAGCCCAGCTCTGCCTGCTGGAGGAGCACGCTCAGGCAGTGCCGGTGGACTGAGCAGCTCCGAAGGGGAGGGGCGGGGCCAGAACAGAATTGAAGAGCAGGTGTGCAGCTCCCGGCCACGTGTCCCGTGGGGCCAGAAAGCATGGCTACCTAGGACCATGGAGCCGTTGAGCTGGAGGGAGAGTGGGGACAGTTCCAGGAGTGTGAAGCAGAGGGATGGGACTTAGGTGGGGCCTGGAGGCCGAAGCGTCAGCCAGTCTGTCCAGCCGACTGGACCACCCGTCGAAGCGGCTCTCTGATCAGAGTGTGGCCGGATCCGTGACTCTACGCTCCTGATCCCTGCGTGGGTCCGCACGTGAGGCGTGAGGCTGTGGACACCGGGGAGGGTCAGCACTTCTGCCCCTACGTCATCCTTCGGAGTGACTCAGTGCACCCTTCAGGGGACCCAAGTGCCTCGGGCGGTCATGACGATGGGCCAGTGTGGTCAAGAACATCCCGGCTAGGCTCCAGAGCCTCAAGTGACTCACGGCAGTCACATAAAAAAGGAAGATGAAAATTCAACTCAGAACTAACCTGTCTATTTCCTTGCCATTTTCTTTTCTTTAAAAGCAGCAAAAAGCTGGGTCCCAAACGCAATAAATTAAACCACCAAGAGTCACCATGACACCCCTCTGAGTTCCTCACCTTCACACTTGTTGGAACTTCAAGTTCGAGAGACTCTGCTGAGCTGCTGTGGGCACAGGAAGGCGATAGCGGGGACTGGGAGCTGCCCAGGGTGGGGCAGTGGGCTGGGATGCGAGGAGGCTGGATGCAGAAGGTGCAGTGAGTCGAGGCAGAAAGGCCTTCGAGACCAGAGTTGAGGAGCCAAGGAAGGAGTGGGGGGGGGGCCTCTCTGAGCTGTATCCCCAAAGCTGAGAGAAATCTCCCCTCAAGACTTGAGAACTGGGACTCGGGCAGGGACATAGTCCTGTTTAGACACCAATGTCCGTCACAGCGCTGTCTGCAATCGTCAAGGGGGAAAGTCCCTGGCTCCCCATCAGTCGATGAGCAGATGTGCACCATAAACTAGTGTAGGGCCTTGGAGAGGTCACCCCGTTCTGTCGCATGAGGCCACCTGGATGGCCCTCAAAGACATTGTGTGAAGTGCAGGGACCCAGACCCAAAGGGACAGAGGAAGAATTCCACTGGATGAAGTACCCCAGATTAGCAGGTGCCTAAAGACAGAAAGGAGTCCCCAGGCACCCAGGGGCTGGGAGCAGGGAAGAAGGTGAGAAGGGGTGATCTATTAGTCAGCAGACCAGAAAAACAAATTCATAGACACGCATATGGATATTAAGGAAAGGTTTATAAACAAGGGGAATGGAACATTGAGAAAGCATCCCAACCCAGTCCAGTCCAAAGTCATAAGTCTGATATTAGCCCCTATGTCCGATACCAGTCTATAAAGTCTCCTTCCGACTCACGAAGCACATGCAGTAGAGGCACCCCGGCCCTGGCAGGGTTCTCCTCATGGCTCCTGGTTTCCAGAGTTCAGGGCTCATCAGCAGTATCCATTGGCAGTAGAAGCATCTCAGCATTGGCAGGGATCTCTCTGTGGCTTCTTCGGCCCCAGAGGTCTGGTTCCATCAGGGCAAGCCCATATGGCTTCTCTCCAGCTCCTCCAGGTTCCAAGACTCAGGATCTAGCAGCATGCCACCATCTTGTCTTGGTAGACCGACTCTAAGAGACTGAGAGTCAAGTTTCTCTTCTCCAATTGGGAAATACTGCCAGAAATCTCAGGAGAAAGCCATGTCCACACAGAGGCCTCATTAGCTACTCATTGGCTATCTCCAGATTAACAGGTTAGACTCCACCCCTAAATTCCAATCATGACATTTACATCACAAATACATGACCGCCACAGGCGTGATTGCTGCAGTATGGCCGCGCTTCTGTCTGGAATGATGTCAAAGTGATGGAAACAGTCCATAGTGCTGGCTGCCCCACATGGGGAACCTAATTGGTGCCACAGCACTGCAGACTTACTCCTGGCCCCACAGGGCAACTTTTATGTTGCAAATACTTGGTCGCAATGGAAACCCAAATCCAAACTGAAGAAGGCAGAGGTGGATCGGGACACAAAGCCCTGGAAGGCCCTGCATCCCTTCAAAGGGTGTCACTGTGTGGACCACTCAAGTGGACCAAAGGACAATGACCTTGATGGGGACTCCAGGGACGTGAGAGGTGCCAGGTGCGCCTGGGTGTTCACTAAGAGCTCCCTAGTTAGTCTCCTCAGGGTCACCCAGGAGCAGTTCAGTGCTCTGTGTGCCCCTCACAGTGCCCAACGTTTGGGCAAAGGCAGTGTTCACTGCAGAATCCAGGACGGGACACTGAGGGAGACCGAAAGAGTCGGGGCAGGAGCCGGGTCCAACAACATGCTGTCTCCCAGGCTGGCAGAGGGCTCCCATCCCTCCCCAGTGTGCTCGCACCCCCACCCAGTCCCGATGAGCAGGGAGGGGAAACCTCAGGCTAAAAATACTCTGCCTTGCTATAGAGAGAAATAAGAACAGGAAGGAAGTGTGGGGAGGCAAATCAGAAGAGACCATCAGTCCAGAGAGGGAGAAAGAGAGGGTTTGCATTGTTGGAAGCTGATCAGGTGGAGTAGGTGGGAGAGGCCCCCTAGGTGCCTGAGCACAGGCGGGCAGGCCGCGGGATGGAGAGGGGCCTCTCCTGCTTCGGCGTGGTTCAGGCACGTCCTCCCAGGGAAAGCAGCTTAACCTGATGCGACCAGGAATCAGATTTCCTCCATGAGTCTTCAGCCAGGATCTGAGTGGGCCAGTTGAGGGCCTCTTCCAAACACAGGAGGACAGGGGTTCAGTGCTAGGGGCAGGGCCTTGTCAGGCCTGCCATTCTCTGTAGGGGGAGAGCCACCTGGGATGCCAGCCCTGGATCCCTGGCAAGGTAGAAAGGGGTTCGGTTGGCTGCGGGCAGACCCAGCAGCCCTGTTTTTGAGGACAGTGGGAAGGGAAGTCTGTTCGTATGGATGCCACACCATAGATCTCAAATTTATTTGGCTTACGGACTCCCTTTTCAGAAAAAAACACAAATGACTCAGCACCTCCCTGGCAGTTAAAATAGATTTGTACGATAACCATAGTTTAGGAGAAAGACACGACTTTCTACCCCTGACAAGAGTTACCTGCCTGGGAGCCCACAAGGGCCGTCCTGCCTTGCCCTGCAGGGTCACTCGGCATCAAAAGGGACCCTGGGGCAGTGAATTGAGTTTGAGCGAGCCCATCCCCCAAAAGAAAGTGTAGGTCTCTGCTTTTGCAGGCCCCCCCCTCCACATCCCACCCCTGATCATTCTAGGGCCCCCTCAGGGGGCAGCATCACCCACTGTGGAAAATACTACGGCATATCATAGAAAAGAAGGTCAAGGTTCAGGATCCAGATGCCCGAGTCAGACTCCCTCCTCTGCCCCTCCCCTGCTGCAGAACCTCGGACGGTGAAGCACCTGCTCTGTGCTTCAGGTTCCTCCTCTGCAAAAGGGAGGGGACAACTGAGGCTGCCTCAGAGGCTGTCGCCGGTCCTGGTGTCTTGCAGCTGCCTTTTCAATGCCAGCTATTAGAGGTAAGGCAATAGAGGGGGAAGAAGTTCCCGATCCCTGTTCTAATGGAAGGGAGCCCTCGTGGCATAACGGTCATGACTTGGGCTACTTAACCATAAGATTAGCAGTTCAAAACCACTGGCCAATCTGAGAGGAGACTGTTCATTCCCATTACCAGGTACAGGCATGGAAACCCCCAGGGGCAGTCCTGCCTGCCCAATTGGGTCACCAAGCGTCAGATGTCGGTGAGTTGGTTAGTTCGTATGTTAATGCCAGGCCTAGAAGGGGCAGGTGACAGGAGGGTCTAGAGATAACTAAGCCATGGGCCAAGTGTTTCGCAGCCAACAACTTAGAAAGGACACACCAGCAGATGTCAGAGTCCTAACGAGAACCTTTCATGCCAAAGTGCTAGGGTTCAGAGAGAGGGTTCAATTCTTTCTCGGCTTGCTGTGTTCAGAAGGTGCCAGATCGGCTGATAATCTGAGGCTAAGTAATATAATTCACCAGGCAGAGAAGGTGAATCATTGCGAGATAGTCTGAGGAACAGGAAACACGGTACATCGGGTGGGTGGCTCTTGGATAGTTGGGCGAGAGTTAAGAAGAGGGAGTATAGAACTTGATTCTTCCAAGACTTTGTACTTAATCGTGTAGGCATGAGGCATGAGGGAGAGATGAGGGGAAAGAGAGCCAAAAATGCGGCTCGTGTGGTTGAGAGATTTCTCTGGTAGAAATGTGGAGAGGGAGCAAGATAGGCAGAGGACAGAGGCAGCTGGTTAAGTGGCCCCTGCAGTGGTTGAGGCAAGAGCTAGCAAGGGCCCCAGTCCCACAAAGAGGGTAGCCATGAGTAGGGGGGGGAGGGGAGTGTGTGGATTAATCAGAGAGTGGATTAATCTGAAGGGGTGATTGGTAAGAAGTGGAGGACACCAATACTGTGGTTTCTAATCTTGGCAACTTGGCCTTGAGCAAGGTCATTGACGGGAAGTAGAGGGACATAGGTTGGACAACAGGTGTTGGAGAAGGTGATGGTGACCAAGGCAGCTGAGAGGACATGTGGGACATGGAAGAATTAGAGGGGTGGATGTGGAGACAGAAGGGAGGTGTGCCACTGAAGACCCCCTTTGGACTGAGTTGAGAAAACATTGTCTTTTTTTAAGCATTACTGCCCTCTGGTGGTGGGAGTAGGAGGCCCAGCCTTTGCTCCTGTGGAGCTGAAATTGAACCTCCATCCCAGTGGACTGCAGTCCCGCACACAACCACTACGCCACCGGGGCTCAGCCAACATTGTCATTTTTTAAACACATAGTTGGACGCTTGTCACAGTCACGATTTCCAGGTACAATCTCCAAGAGGACAACACAGAATGTACCACAGGGGTTGACCTGACTTCCTCCCTCTTTAGTTTGTGACCAGAATATTACAAGACGCCTGTTTACGTTGCCAGAATTAATGAAACTATGGCTCCTACCTTCCACCTAGCCTGAACAACATTAACCTTCACAGATTGGACAGGTGGCTCTTCAACACACCGGTAGAGACACACGAGCACTAACAAGACTCTTTTCCTCTCAGCCAATGACAATTATGAGGTTGTAAGAGTGACCCTCAGAGCTCATGCAGATGTTTGGAATGTGGACTTAAACTTCCACCACGGTTAAGATGAACCTCACTCATGTATACCTTGTGTCCTGAGATGCTGGCTCGTGACAGAAAGCTGCGTGTACAAATAAACGTGTCTGAGGGGCACGGGTCCAAGGTTCATTATATAAAAGATGGAACATCTCAGAGTGGGTGTGTCACACCAAATTTCATTTGGACAGCCCCCACCCCACCCCGCCACCAAAAAAAAAAAAAAATCCTGACATCATGAGTTTCGGGTCCCAGGAAATGAACTTGTTTGCTACTTTATCATGTCTACACATCTGCAGGACTACGTATTGCGTGTGCCTTGCAGAACAAAGAATACTTGTCTTCTGGAGCGTGGCCGCACTGGCTCCTTTTCTTTCATCGCCTCAATCCTTCTCTTCCTCCTGGAGATGAGGGAAAGATTAGGTGAGCTCCCTGGAGAAAAGCATTAAGCAAATACAGGCGTTACCAAAGTTATTGTTTCTGTTATTGACAACACTCGTATGCAGCCGTGTGGTGCACAGCTCCAGGAGCTCCCCAGATTCCAGTAAGGATCCAAGGGAAGGGACCCTCTCCAGGCCCACTCATTGATCTTCCTAGAGCCATGTGTGTCTGCCACTGTCAAAAGGTATCGCTCCTAGGGATCCAGTTCATCCAGGCACAGGTTTATTTCAAACAAAACATGTTTAAACACGTCTCTGCGAGCAGTGCATGACTGAGAACACATTTGGGGGGTTGATCCACTTGTCTTAGACAGGGTGGTGCCTTCATAAAAAATATGGAGGGGTAGGAGTGCTTGGAGTCCAGATGAATTTCATATTTTTAACCAAACTCGTGGACGTCATTCCAAATCATTGAGGCTTTGCAGCAAGTTTGCGGGCATGCTGCCCAGTTTTTAGAAGGCGCAAGTATTCACCGAAAAGCATCCAAGTCCTCGAGCATGAATTCAAGGCAGAGTTTGGCTTAGAAGGTCATGATGGGTGTTAGAGGGGGACCTCAAAGGGGTCATCTTGGTAGATTTTCTTGAAGGACATGGGGATAATTATGGGGGTGAATGATGAAGAATTAAAAAATGTAATTAAGTGAATGTTTACAGGGCAGATTATGAGATTTTTATCCAACAATGTTGCCTATTTTGTTTCAACTCGCCCGTGTCAGTCCCTCCTATGTACCATTGCTTATCTCATTTCCTCCCAATCTTTCCTGTTTTCATTCCTCCCTCTTTCCTAACCCTCTGTCCTGGATAATGCTGCCCTTCTGATTTTTCTAGCAGGGAGTAAGTTCTGTTCCAGACCTGAAGGGTGACAGAAGATCATAGTCTTGGGGTCCCACCCGTCTGTCTGACCGGGAAGTGTTGGCCTTTTGTATGCTCTTGAGTTCTGGTTTTGTTGTTGTTGTTGTTGTTGTTGTTTTTGTGGGCATCACTGCCTCTGGGAGTCGTGGGCGCTACCCAGTGCTGCTCCTGAGAGCCGCCGCTGGATTTGAACTGCCAAGCCCGCGGGCTGCAGTCCTGCCCTCAACCACTTACGCCATGGGAGCTCAGCCTGGTCTTGAGTTCTGTCTCACATCTTCATCCCAAACCACCAAGGCCCTTTCCGTGGGCTCTGGGAGCCAGGCACCATCTAGCTCTTCTGGTCTCAGGATTGTGGAGCCTGAGGCTTGTGTGGTGCCCTTGTCCACTGGGCTCACTGTTCACGACGAAGCTTTAAGAAAACAAGAAATCAGGGCTGGGCCCCAGTGGCGTAGTGGTTGTGCACAGGACTGGGGCCCACTGGGACGGAGGTTCAGTTCCAGCAGTGGGGCTGGGCCTTCAATTCCCACCACTGGAGAGCAGTGATGCGCCCCCCCCCAAAAAAAAAATAAAAGAGAAGGGCCAGGAAAATTGAGCCAAGGAAAATGTTTTTCCCATCGTGACTGTGCACCTGGCTTCCTTGGACGAAAGTAAGACCCACCCTACAAAAGTTTTCTTGGGAAAACGTACCCCGTCTACCTTGCTTTGCTGACCTTGCACCTTCAGATGTCTTTTTTTTGTTTTTTTGTTTTTGGGGCATCACTGTTCTCCAGTAGTGGGAGTAGGAGGCCCAGCCCCACTGCTGGAATTGAACCTCCATCCCAGTGGGCCGCAGTCCCGCGCACAACCACTGCGCCACCGGGGCTCAGCCCTCAGATGTCTTTTTGTCCACAAAACCTAAAGAACAGTGCAAAGGAACATGACTCGAGGCCCCCAGGGATGCCTCCACCGCTGTTTTGTCATGCGACAGGAGGTCAAGGTCTCAAACTCACCAGCTGCTCTGAGGGCCGAAGATGAGGCGGCTTGCTCCTGTGAAGTTGCACAGCCTCGGAAACCCTGGGTTGGGTCACAGTGATTCAGAGTTGACTAGATGACAGTGAGATTATCCCTGTACATAGACCCCAGCACTACCACTGCCAGGGAGCCATGGCAGCACTGCGGGGAGACATTGAGCAGCTAGCTGCAAGAGGGGGCGTGGTTCAAACCCCCTCACCACTCTGTCAGAGAAGGTCGAGACTGTCTGCTTCTGTACAAACTTACAGTCTTAGAAATCCTATATAGGGCCACTGAATTGGAATAGACGCAATGGCAGTAGATATACATCTATTCCCTTTCTATCCAGCCTTTATTGAGCATCTGCTACATAGTGGCACCAGGAACTATGTAGGCATCAAGGACAAGGTGGTAACTAAGTCTCAGACCCCAGAGTGAGCAGAAGAGTCGCCCCATGAATCTGTGGGTCCTTCTGGTGCAGGAGTCGGTGGGCATGGAGGCTGCCGGTGTGTACCAATAGACTTCAGACCCCCCAGAGCATGGGATTGTCTTTCTCTGCGGAGGGGACATCCGGTCACTGGACGATACCAGCGTCTGGTGGAAGAAAGTGTTCCTGCAGTCTCAGCCCAAAGACCTGAGGCGGAGGGCTGACTGCCCCTGGAGATGTGGGTCCGCACCTCCAGAGGAGCAAGTTCTGAGTGGAGGCTCTTCTAACTTTTGCTCTCTCCCTCGTGTGGAGAATGCCCAGCTGGACACTTTTGCAGTAGCCATCCATCTCGCCTTTTCAAGGCCTGTTTGGGTGGTGAGGGTGAGAGGTGGGAGTTATTCTTCTCCACAAGGCACATCCCACATTTCGTGACGGAGCATGCGTTCTGTGGGCCAGGGGCTGAGAGGTCCGGCGGTGAAGCCGAAGTGAACAAGGCTTGAGGCAAGTGAAGAGATGCCCAGAACCGCGGCACAGAGGGGGCTGTCCAAAGGGCCCGAGGAGTTCCCACCAAGACCAGCCAGCTGCTGTTCCAAATGCACTGAGCACCCGGCAAAGTCGTGAAGAACAAGGGCCTCTGGCCTGGGCTCTGAGGGTTACGTAACACTAAACAAAAGCCCACTGTCAACAAGTCCATGTGAAGACAGCCTCGTCTTTGTCCTGCGGAATGGCGGAGGGGTTTGAACTGCCCATCTTTGGATGGCTAGTCCCAGACTTACCTGCTAGCGCCACCAGGTTTCCTCAGGAGGACCATCAGTTTGACTCCGATTCATAGAGACCCTGGGACAGGGCAGACCTGGCCTCTGTGAGTGGCCAAGACTGTGCCTCTTTATGGGAGTAGAAAGCCTGTCTTCCTGTCTCCCTGGAAGGGCTGGTGGTTTCAGACCACCGAGCTTATGCAGAGCAGGCCAACGTGTCACCACGATGCCACCAGAGGCGGCTAGGTGAGAATGGAAGGACTCCCTTTCCTGAAGAAGGAGTCTTTGTGTAGCCCCACAAATGGAAAGGGGCCATGGCGAATGGTGAGCATTAGCTTCTAGCTGATACATGGAGCATGAAGAGTGGGGTGAGAAAGGTGTGTGAGGGCCAGGCTTTACACAACTGCCCAGATCGATCTTCAGGGGCCAATGGGGCGCCTTCGGGTGCTTTTCGACTAGAGGAAGCGATTAGACCCAGAGGCTAAAAACCAAACCAGACTCTGCCGAGATTCTCCAGTGAGTTGACTTTAGGGTCCAGCTATGCCTTGGCTCCAGGTCAAGGCAGACCCAGGCAACCTTTCTGGACCTCACGCTGACCAGACTTGTAGATGGGTCTGTGGGAAAGAGCTTCGGGGCAGGACTGGGCAAGCTGCTTCTCCGGGACACTCCGGAGGGATCGAGGGTTCTCAAGAAGCTGGGCAGGCTCTCCTGCTGCCGGCTCGGGCCTGGCCGAGCCAAACCTTCCCATGGCACCTGGGTGGTGGACGAGCTGGGAGCTGGCCGGCTATTCTTGAGAAGCCCAGTGGGCTGGGCCGGGGCTGGCAGAGTGTGAGATCGCAGCAATAAAATGAAGGGAGAGGAGTCCTTCGAGTACCCTGGGGTGTGGGGCACGCAGGGCGTGGGGCCCTGCATTCCTGGATGGCTGCGACGCCGCCGCACCGATGATTATCATAGTTATTCCTGCTCAGGCTTCCTTCATCCTGCAGGATCCGGCCTTGCTGGGCGGGCGTCACTCACAGCAAGGCCTCCTGGGCTGGGGTGGGGCGGGCGGCTCCTGGCTGCGAGGGAACATACTGTGACTGTGGGTTTCTCCTCCTGGCAGTTCAGGGAACTTTCCGAGGGTGAACGAACACCAGCCCTGAAAGCCTGGGTCACGCTACCCGAGGGGGAAACCGAGTCACGGAGCCAGGGAAGGACGCGGCTGAGGGAGACCCGGTGACGGAGATCACCTCTCCTGTCCCCCCGTCACCGGCCAGGCCTATCCTGCCCCAACTGGGGCAGATCTTGTTGGCCGGGATAGGAGCCAGGGAAGGTGTGGATTCAAGAAGAGAGAACTGGGCTGGGGCCAGGGCAGCAGGGCTGGTACCCTTCTTGCCAGGTGCTGCGGGCATCATGAGGTCAGGTGCCTGGTTTCGCGTCTCTCTGGAAGGTCTTGCCATATGGGTGGATCTGCCACAAGCCCCCGAGGGAGGGCAATACCACAGACGTGCAAAATGCCCGGCTTGCTGGCATCCGGAGCCAGAGTCAGCACCTCAGATGAGAAGCACCCACAGCTTGTAAAAGGGCCGGGGCGTCGTGTGTGTGTGTGTGTGTGTGTGTGTGCGCGCGCATTGTATGTGGTTGGGCATGAGTTGGGGTTTTCCGACAGGCCTTCAAGGAGTTTGTGGAAGATGGGAATAAAAGCCCCCTAGTATGGGAAGCCCCCCCAATATGTGTATTGTGTATACGCTGTTGCCCATGAAGGTGTGTGTGCATGTGTGTGCTGTCATCATTCGTGTGTTGTGTGCACATGTGCTAACACCAGGTTCCAAAGAAGACGTGTCTCTACCTGCTGACATCAAAAAGAGAGGGATTTAAAAGGAAGGGGAATGATACTCGGGATCCACACAGGGCTGTCTGGATCCTGTGGAACGTAGGAACCCCGAGACCAGGGAGGCAACCAGGTTGCAGGCTGAGATGCTTCCCTCCCACGTGGTGCCCACCCAGAGAGCAGCGGTCTCAGGGGATGAAAGTCTTCCGGCTCAGGAGAGGACAGACGGCACGGAAGAACAGACTGGGGCAGTCAGAGACGGTTGACAGCGCTTTGGGGGGGGCTCCACAACCTTCCCCGTCCTCCCACCTCCTCATGCTGGCCAGCCAGTCTAGCACCCATGCCTCAAACATTTCTTCAGGAGCTCTTGGGGCGCAAGGCACTCGGCTTGTGGGTGATGGTGGTTAGAACAGTTTTTCTGCAAAGGACACATCTTCGCTGGTCTCACCTCACCTTCCACGTGATTCAGCCCTGGCCTCCCCAGCCTGGGTCCCAGGATGTCTTCTTCCTTGTCTAGTTCCATCTCGGTGCCCAACACCGGCTACGAAGGCCGCGTTCAGTCGACGTCTTGCTTGGTTCCTTGACACCGACTCAGCCCAAAACACGCAGCCCTCGGCCATGGAAGTTCCCCTGGAGCTTGCTGCGGTGGTGCGGCCGCTCCGAGACGGACTGTTCTTCCGTGACCCTGCAGCCTTCCAGAGCAAACAGCCCTTGCAAGGTGCCTTCTCCCATTGGATTCTTGTTGCTTATCAGATAGAATGTAAATGTTTCAGGCCACTTCCCAGGGCCCTCCTCCATTTCTCCAGCGCTTATTCTTACCCAACTGGGTCCCCTCCCATGCCCGCTCACCACAGTTGGGAACAGGACTCTGCACGGGATGAAGACCTCTTCCAGGGAAGCGCTTCTGAGCTTTGAGTAGATGCATTCAAAAGCATTTGCTAAAATTTGACACTGGCTCTGGGTGCAGGCCAGCCAACGTGAGTAACGCGGTGGCCATCACGCAAGTGTACACCTGAGAAATGTCGAATCGGCAAATGCTGTGGGCTAGGTGGATGTATTTAAAAACCACTTGAAGAACACTCTGGGAGAACAGACAACAATGTCCACGTGAAAACCTTACAGAGCAGCGTTCTCTGGACACCATGGGGCACCGTGAGTCCGGGCCCACTTGATGGTAACAGTGAAGACTGAGTTGGCTTTTATTTGCAGGATGGACAGCAGACGTTCTTCCTTCACTGATTTCTCTCTCTTGGAATAAAAATGAGTATGATTCAAACAACACCATTTACTGAACACTGCTGTGTATCGGACATTAGAACAACTGTGAAGAGCCACCTCCACCTCCAGCAAGGGGGTAGACGCTAATGATACACCGTATACACTCGAAGATAAGCCAAACCGACTATCAGCTGAGGCACCGACCTTTGCCACAGAAACGGCATAAGAAATGTGCTGGAAAACTGGGCTTATACACGAGTATATACTGTAAGTAGGGTTAGTGGTAAGACTGAGGTGAGAGTCTCTGAAACAGCCTTGCCAGGGTGACGTCACAGAACGTTTTGTTTCCTGGGTTCTTCTCAGGGCAAAGTGTGGCGTGCTGGAGCAGAATGGACATGTTCCAAAGGGGCATTCACCTGGAAAGACCTCCAAAGCGAGGACCCCCAACTCATTCTCCCTCAGGAGAAAGTGAGGTCCCTCCTTTCCTGAATTCACAGGAAGTGGACATGGGGAACAGGGACAGCATTAAGAGGCTAAGAAGCAGGGCTGAGCCCCGGTGGCGTAGTGGTTGTGCGCAGGACTGCGGCCCACTGGGACGGAGGTTCAATTCCAGTAGTGGGGCTGGGCCTCCTACTCCCACCGCCAGAGAGCAGGGATGCCCCCCCCCCAAAAAAAAAAAGAGGCTAAGAAGCCCATGTTCAAACAAGCCTTCCAGACTGCAAAAGGCACTGCCGGATTTGATGGTGCTGTGGGAGGGAACCTCGGCTCCTACAGCCTCGCCACCCTGCCCGGTTGAAATCCACTCTCCTCTGTTCTCTGGCTCGCTGCCCCTGGCAGGTGGCGAGCCTGTGTTTTTGAAACTCATCCATAAATGAAGGCTCTAACCCCTCGTGCCGTCGTTTGATGTTGAGTCAGTGTTTAACCACTATAATTGGGGGAAGAGGGGGGTAAAAAACAAAACCACGTCGTCCAACTGTCTAGCCAAGAGGAGATCTTACAAAGTCCGTCCTCCTGTTCCTCTCCTGGCTCTGTGAAATGGAGGAGGTAGGGGGATCAGTAAAAGGTTCTCTACTGAGAACATCCTCCCCACCCCCAATTCCCATAAAGCACATACTAGAGGGCTTCAAAACATCTGTGGGGAAATTCAGTGATCTTTCAATGTCATGTTCCTACCATCTCTTTGAAGGGCCCCGTGCATGCAGGAGGCCTGTCTTTAGTTCTGCGGACACTTGTCCGTATGAAAAATGGGAGGGGGGGCGCCTGAGCCCCGGTGGCGTCGTGGTTGTGCGCTGGACTGCGGCCCACTGGGACGGAGGTTCAATTCCAGCAGTGGGGCTGGGCCTCCTACTCCCACCGCCAGAGAGCAGTGATGCCAAAAAAAAAAAAAAAAGAAAGAAAAATGGTAGGAGGTGTGATGATCAGGGCAGAGCAGGGGACAGAAGTCTGGAACGTGCACAAGCACGAGCACCCTCAATGCTCCCTTGGGGCCCTTTCTTGAGCAGGGTGGGCTCCCCACCAGTACCTCTGTCACCCAGGGCTCACGTCCCTGGTCACGGGACTAAAATGAACCCCAGGAATGCTGGGACAGGCCGTCCATATAAAACAGAGCTACAATCATGGCTTTTAGGCGTGCCCGGGGCCCAGTTCTAAAAAACAAAACAGAAAACAGATGGGTGTTAGAGAAAGCAAATTCTGGAAGTCTTTTCTGCTCCAACTTTATGGGAGTTTCCTAAATCACTGTTCGGAATCTTTTATCTGCCTGTTCTTTCTTCTTAAAAAGACTCCCAGAATCTTCTTGCATCTCAAACAAAAGGATGCCTTTGCTCTTGCCCTGCAGTTACCATCGGGAACCCCCTTCCATTCTCCCATCCGGCCTTGATAAGACCCTCCTTCCAGGGTAAACTCCCATCCCACCTCTCTCATGGCAATGTCCCCATCCAGTCCCCTTCCCCGTCTAATCGCCATCTGGTTGGGCTCTCCTGGCTCTGAATTCCCATCAGTTTCCATCCCACGATGCCCTGGATAGGATGACACCATGTGTCACACTCTCCAGATGTTTGACGCACATGAAATTTGTCCAGCCAAGCTGTAAATGCTTCGAGGGCAGAGACTCTCCCTGACACTTTGGAATTCCCCAGAACACTGAGCACACTGTTGGGTCCATAATAGGCCTTTACTGAGCCCTTCATTTACTTTTCCCTTCTCACTAATCATCAGAGAAGTCATCCTAGAGGAAAACACACTCGCAAATGTAATAGAGGTGAATAAGCCTCTATTTGGGTGGAGTGCGCAACTTACACAACGCCAGAGAATTCCAACTGGGAAGAAACTTATGGATGTGTCCATGGGAGAGCCCTCAGGGTGAGTATGGAGGCTTGGAAGACACACCTTCCTCAGTATCATGAGGCTCAATTATAGGAATGGACCGACTGTAGGGAAACCTTTGAGCCAGATGATCCCCAACACGAACATTCGCCTCAGAGAGAATCGCTGGGGAGCCAAAGGACGTGGGATGGCCTCTGCTAAGACCTTCACCAATCAACACCAGAGCACTCACCTCAGGGTAAAGAATGGGCCTAGGTTAGCTTAGGAGACCGTGGGACACCAGGCACACATGAGTCCCTGTCTTCCTGAAGTTTGTCTGACCTAGACCCCTTTCCCAACTGAAGCCAGTGAGGCTTGGAGAGGTAGCATCTGTAGCCCTTCAACACAATTGGAAAATTACAGAACTCTGGTGAGCAGCTTTTTTTTTGGAGGGAGTGGGGGTTGATACACACTCTTGCCTTCGGTTTCTTTTGCCACTGACTTTAGTTTTCCAGTGCACCCACAACAGAAAGACCACTGATGACTGGCTTTAAAAAAGAGAAATTGATTTTCTCAGTTCAGACATTGGCTTGAGGGGAAGGCTCTTTCTCTATGAGGTCTGGGGAAAGAGCGTGTGTCTCCCAGCATTCCTCAGTCCCCTGACAATCTGCATTTGACATCGATCTCTCACGTTGTTTGTCTCTGTGTCTAGGTTGCCTTTAAGATTCCTCAGAAGTCATTTGGTTTAGGACATATCCTCCACTGATAGAACCTCGTTTACATAACAAGGACAATTCTATTTCCAACCAGGAGTCTATCCACAGGTATAGGGGTCAGGGTTCCAACGCATATTTGGTGGTGGTGGTGGTGGTAGTGGTGGTGGGAGACACAATTTAATCTCCCATGGAAGCAGCAGACAGGAAATCTGTAATGCAAATAAGCATATTGCACTGGACAAATCTGCTGCAGAAGACCCCTTTAGAGAGTTAAAGAGCAAAGAGGTCACTTTGAGGACTGGGGGGGTCCTGACCAATCGATGGCATTTTTTTTGGGGGGGGGCATCACTGCTCTCCGGCGGTGGGAGGAGGAGGCCCAGCCCCACTGCTGGAATTGAACCTCCGTCCCAGTGGGCCGCAGTCCCGCGCACAACCACGACGCCCCCGGGGCTCAGCCTTCCATGGTATTTTTTTTTTAATTGACTTGTATGCAGACAAAAGCTGGACATCAGTTAGACAAGAGAAGAATCGATGCCTTTGCATTAAGTTGTGGGTGAAGAATATTGGCTATGCCATGGACTGGCAGAAGAAAGAACAACTCTCTCTGGGAAGACATGCAGGCAGAGTCGTCCTTAGAAGTGAAGAGGAGGAGACCTCATCCCACATACTCCCGTCCTGCTGCCAAGCCACGCAGAAGGCAAAGTAGGGTCGTCTAGCTCTTGTAGGCATAGCTTCTGTGGCTCCCACCAAGCCACTTTTCCCTGGTGGATGTAAGTAAGAGAAGGTGAGGAAGATACTGACAGAATGTGTGACTCAGCTGCGGTTGGTTGTTAAGCGGATTGATGGTGCTTGCCATCCTGCCGGGTATAAAATGGGCAATCTCCGAGGCAAGAAGGTGGGGGATTTTACTACCAGCAGAGGGAAGAGCCAGGAGTGGCACTTGTCCTTTGGACCTCAAGATAGGAAGCTTCGTGTTCTAGGGGACAGCTGTGACACCAGCAGAGAGACAGAGGAGGAGCGGCAGCATTGGCGGCAGCACCAGGAACCAGAGCACGAGGCACAGCGGTGGACTTCCTTCCCAGCCCACAGAGAGTCTCTGGGCAGGCTTCTGGAATGGGGTGCCTCCAGGCACTTCATTGAGGGGAAGTAGGTCTGCCGACCCATGGAACTAGAGCTGAGTGCTTCGGGGCTAAGGCCTATGGCTGAGTAACCTGGCCTTTGGGACGTTATTGGCAGCCCTAAAAGTGCTTTGGGCTGAGGCCAATGGGTCAAGTGACCTAGAGACCGGAGACTGGAGAGAGGCTCGCCTGCAGGTCCAGCTCAGAAGAGAATGTCCTGGTTGTGTCCCGCACACGCCTATCCTGCCGCCTTCCTTCAGAACCCCCACCCCCCCCTCGAGCATGAGTGATGCCTGCAGTTTCGGTGTGGCTGCCGGCAACGAATTACCAAACCTGACCGAAAAAGTAGAGAGCATTGTGCCTCCGAGACAGTTGGGAGTCAGCCTTGCTAGGCATGTTGGAGGGCAGGGCGTGTTTGACCCCAGTCTCCTAGACGCTGACCTCGGGCGGCGCCGACGTGAAGTTTGATTGTCCTTCCTCCTTCCGTGGTTGCAGCAGGTCGGGCGGCACTCCTGGATCCTTTCGTCTTTTGACAACCCCGCACGGGATGGCTCGACGCAGCGGCTGCCGCGACGGGCTCCAACATGACCATGGAGAGGGTGGCGTGGGTCGGGACAGCACCTCAGGCCGGGGCGCACAGGGTGACTAGGAATCAGAACCAACTCAACGGGCATGAGCGAGGGCCAGAACAAAGGAATCCTGTGACGGCCCTCCTCCTTCGCCGAGGAAGGGAAGAATGATCCACGTGCTACTTGGCTTTTATCATGGCAGGACAGGGGTGGGAGGGTGGGTGAGGCTACTGGTCAGAGCAGGCTAGCGACCAGAGAAGGGCGGGCGCTAGTTTCCAGGGGCCTTCATTCAACCTGCCAAGGACCATCGAGGTGCTCAACAGAGCCCAAAGCAGAAAGTGAGGTCTTATCCTCTCAAGTCGCATACAGTCCAGAGCGGAACGGAAAGGTCTTGAACAATGCAGTCACGGCTTCAAGGAAGTCCATGCAGACTGCAGCACAGGCACCGGAAAGGGAGCCCATGTCTCTTTGGAGGAAAGAGGAATGTCTTCACAGCAGAAGCCGAGGCGTAAAGCTGAGGAGTTGACCTGACACACATGCCCCTGCCCCACTGCTCCAGATGTAAACCCCAGAGAGTAGCTCGGAGGGGAGGTGGACGCGGAGGTTCAACGCATCCCCCAAACCCAACCCACAGCCACTGGGTCACCTTCAGAATTACGGTGACCCTACATCGAATTTCTGAGACTGTACAGCTCAGGCAGCCTCACCTTTCTCCCACAAAGCAACTGGTGGGGCTGAACCACCAACTTTGTCGTTAGTAGCCCACTGTCTAACTCACGGCAACATTAGGCCCCCCTAACTTGGCAGTCAGGCTGAAATGTGGTGTCCTGCACTGCCCTTCAGATTTGCCTCCAAGATCTAGGAGCTGTGTCTGCTCTGCACTATTCACAGTGTCTGTGTTAGTCCGGACCGGAGAAACGAATTGATAAACATGCCTATGTATATAAGAGAGAGTTTTAGACAAAAGGTAATTGCACTATAAGAACACATCCCAGGCTGAGCCCCAGTGGCGTAGTGGTTGCGCGCGGGACTGCGGCCCACTGGGATGGAGGTTCAATTCCAGCTCACAGGAGCAAAGGCTGGGCCTCCTACTCCCAGTGATGCAGTGAAGGCAGTGATGCCTAAAATAAAAAAAAGAACACATCCCAACCCAGTCATAAGTCTGATATTAGACCATATGTCTGATACCATTCAATAAAATCCTCCTCACAAAGCACAAACAATAATGCCGAATGCAGAAGGATCACAAATCAGTGGACAGAAAGTCTTCGGATCCAGCGATGCCATAAGCATCTCAGTTCTGGCAGGGTCTCCACATGGCTCCTCCAGGTTCAGCTTTCTTGCTGCATCAGGGTAGGTCTATGTGGCTTCTCTTCAGGGATGTCTCTCAGGGAGCTGGCCTTGTCAGCCGAAAGTCTACAAGGGGGTCACCTGGAAGAGCCAGTGTCTCGGCCTCCAAGGAGGAAGTACCGGATTTCCCAGAATTCTCCCAAAAGGCCAGGCCCACACAGAGGTCCCATTGGCTAGCTCCAGACTGACAGGCTAGATTCCACCCCTACACTCTAGATCCTCAAACTGACTCCAGATGAAGGGACTACCACAGTGCCTTAAAACAACACCCACGTATGATATTCCGGTTCTGGAGCAGATGTCTCAGCACGGTGTCAGCAGGGCCGTGTTCCTACCGGAGGCTTGAGGAGAGAACCAGTTCCTCTCCTAGCTCACTGTCCAGAGGCTGACCACGTTCCTTGGTTCCTGACTTCTTCCACCCTTCCAAGCTCTGTTTCCACTGCCACTGCTCCATGTCTAACTCTGACCCTGCCTCCCTCCGGAGACCTTGAGTGTACAATGGCCCTTCCAGCGGGGATGGTCTCCCCATGTGAGACGCGGGTGCTGGGGTCTAAGACGTGAACATATTTAGGGAGCTGCTATTCCATCTCCAGCGGGAACTTTTGACGCTTGTTGAGCAGGACAGTGACATGATTGAGCGGACATTCGGGCTGGAGGAGCAGTCTTATGCTTGGCGGTGCCTTGAGAAAGGAACCATAGACTCACCTTAGGACTCTGCAGACCCACTGGCAGATACCTACCCCGAAGAACGGAAAGTAGGTATTCAAGCAAGTTCAAATGTACACCCATGTGCATGGCAGGGACCATCACAATGGTCCTAGCTGTCTCCCCATGGATCAACAAATGCTAGTCAATCGGTACAGTGGAATCTTCTGTGGCCATAAAGAAGGCGTGACACCGTGAGCCTCCAAAGTGTGATCTAAGTGACATAGGCTGGATACATTGTATGATTCCATTCACATAAAATATCTGGGCTAGCAGAGAGATTGGTGTTTTCCAGGGGCTGGGGAAGTGAAAAGAAAGGGCTATCTACACTTAGCTGACAGGGGAGATACCATGATCACGAAAGTAGTTTGCCCAGGGTGAGGCTTATCCATTGCACTCCAGATGTGCTGACCCCTGCGATTTCCCCAAATGTGGGAAACTCGACTGCATAATTTGTGGTAGTGGGGGACTGCGCTCATGCTCTCCCCTGGAAAAAAAAAAAAAAAGAAGAAAAGAAAGGGCTTAATGGGTGAAGGGCTTTACTTTTGGAATGTTAGAAAAAAATTTGGGGGGGGATCAAGGTTTTTTTTTTAATTTTTTAAAAATCATTTTATTGGGGGTTCATACATCGTTTTTCATAATACATAAATAAACATACTGTGTCAAGCACCCTCACGTGTCCACTTCTATTATCGTTCTCCAATCATCCGCCTTTTCCCTTAAGCACCTAGGATCAGCTTTTCCATTCCTTCCCCTCTTCCCCTGCTCTCCCCTTCCCACTAACCCTCAATACTTTATAATTGTTATTGTTCTGTCATATCTTACTGCCCGACCTCTCCCCCCAACCCACTTCTTTGTTGCCCACCCTTCAAATAGGAGCTTGTGTGTATATCCTTGCCATTGGTTCCGTGTCTCTACCCCACCTTCTCTCTACCCTTCCAGTATCTCCAATCTAACCATTGGCCTGAAGGGGCTTATCCATCTTGGTTTCCCCATATCTCCAGCTCCCTTCCATACCAGTATACCTTCTCCAGTCCATCTGGATTTGTAAGGTAGAGTTGGGACCATGATGGTTGGGGGCGGGGGGGATGGAAGGCTTCAGGAACTAGAGGGAACTTGTATGCATCATCACTGCCTGGCTGTACCTGGGGATCGAGTTTTTTATTTGGGTTTGAAAAATTGTACTTCTACAATTCTTTTCTTAATCATCTTACTGGGGGCTCGTACAGCTCTTATCACAATCCATCCATTGCGTCAAGCACATCTGCACATTTGTTGCCATCATCATTTTCAAAACATTTGCTTTCCACTTGAGCCACTAGAAATGTTTCTGAACTGTCGAGCGATGGTTGCACACCTTCATCGATATCTGAAGCTGTGCTCACTTGGAAACAGTTTCCTTTAAGGAAACTTTGTGTGGATTTCATGTCAGCAAATCACTAAAGAGAGAAGGAAAGGAAGAAAGAACAGGCTTAGAAGTAAGACTATCTAGCGTCAAGCTTAACTATTCCAGTCCAATGCCATGTAAGCGTCTATCATTTCTTGCTTACTTCCTCTGCAAGTGATATACAAACAAACAAACAAGCACACTGCCATCCAGTCAATTCCCACTCCCAGTCACCGTATGAGATGGAGCAGAACTGTCCTTCTGGGTTTCCAAGGCTAGAAATCTTTATGGGAGTTGACGGGCCTCCTCTTCCCCTTCGGAGTGGCTGGTGGTTTTAAACTGCTTACCTCGTGGTGAGCAGCGCCCACCTCCTCACCCAGGCCCCCTGACACAGGCTCATCAGCGTGTCGTAGAGAATGCTACTGGAGAGACACTCAGGCTAGTGCCTGCCAGGTGGAAAAGCTGTTGCCCGTCAATCCATTCCAAGTCATGGAAGGTCCATGTGTGTCCTAGTTGAAATATGCTCCACGGAGTTCTCAATCGCTGGGGTTTTGTTGTAGTTTACTTGTTTGCTTTTTAATAGCTGGTTTTGCAGAAGCAGGTTTCCAGGACTTTCTTCCAAAGTGCTTCTGGGTGAACATACAGCTTCAATTGTGGCAGCTACATAATCTGTCGATTTGAGCAAAGGGGTGGAGTCTAGCCCGTCAGTCAGGTAACACTCACCTGGAGGATTCTGGGAACTTCCTCTTTTTCTCTTGGGTAGGGGACCTCGCATGCTCTCTGCTTCACATTCCTGTTGACGAGCCAGGTGAAGCCAGGCTGAGGGAGCCAGAGCCCTGGAGCTGGAGGAGATGATGGAGACCAGCGCCTTGGGCTGAGAGGCTTCCACCCGCCGTCCCTGGGTCCACCACTGGCCTGTGATTTCCCTGCCTCCTTGCACGTGCTGCGTGAGTCTAAAGAGGAATCCATGGAATCGTGTGGGACAGATGGGCTAATGTTGGACTTATGGACTTGATCTGGACTGGGCTGGGATGTTTTCTCAATATGCAGTTGCTCTTGCATATAAAGCTCTTTCTTATGCACATTTCAGTGCCTACGAATCTGCTTCTCCAGTCCACCTGACTAACATACCTATCTTTCGGCTAGCAGCTGCGCACCTGAGCTGGGTGTACCGTCCAGGGACGCCAGGGGGTGGAAAGCAGTCATCTTGGTGTCCAACATGTGCTGAGAACAGTGGTCAGGCAGAGGGTACGCATGGTCAGCGCCGTGCAGAGCAGACCCACCTTCCAGGGGGTCTGTTTTCATGGGACCATCAGTAGGACACAGGAGGAAATACACCAGCGCCAGGGGCTGGCTTCATGGGCACAGAGAAAGCACACAGCAGCTCTGAATGGTCCCACGCTGCTCAGGGCAGACCCCTCCACTTCCTTGGATGCCATCAAGAAGTGAGTACAAAAACAGACAAACAGCTCATTGCCATCAAGTTGATAGCCACTCATAGAGACCTCAAAGACAGGGCAGAACTGCCTCTGTAGGTTTTTTTTCAATTTTATTTATTTATTTTTTTTTAGGCATCACTGCCCTGTGGTGGTGGGTGTAGGAGGTCCAGCCTTTGCTCCTGTGGAGCTGGAATTGAACCTCTATCCCAGTGGGCTGCAGTCCCGCGCACAACTCCGATGCCCCCGGGGCTCAGCCCCTCTGTAGGTTTTCATGGGAGTACAAAGCTCTGTCTTTCTCCTGAGGAGGAGTGGCTGGTGACTTCAAACTGCTGGCCTTACAGACTGTAGTGAAACCACGATGCCACCAGGGGCCCTCTCAGGAGGAGAAGCCGACCCCATTGATTCCCATTTTTGGGTGGATTCTGCATACGAATAATAGGAACGAGTAGGCAATGCTTCACGTTAGACTCCCCCACATCCACCCTCAAGGAGCTCTTGTTCAAACTGACACAGAGCCCGGACGGTCCTGGCAACCTCTCACCTCCCCGCGCATCCAGTGCCATAAGAGCTGTGCTTCTCAGAGTCATCGTCCCCTGCTTCTGGGTCCCTTGCTTCCCCAGCCCAGCTTTTGCCATCTTTTCTGTCTCCATCCCTCAGACCCAACGCAAGGAAGTCCCACAAGGAGAGAAAGAAGACAAGGTACAAAGCAGAAGCCAGCCGAGTCTTTCTCGCCTTTCTAGTGCTTTTCCCTCTAGGAAACGCCGAAGGCTCTCCGCTCCAGGGCTGCCTGCAAACGGTTGCCAGATGTGTAGGGACGCCCAGTGAAATTTGAGTTTGGGCTAAACAATGGGATGATTTTAGTATAGGTATAGGCCAAATATTGTTAAATGCTTAATATCGCACAGGCCCTGTTTAATGTTGCTTGGAGTCCCTGGATCATGTCCACGGTGGACTCTCTCAAGTCCCTGTCTCATGCTCCTTCCCCTTTGGTCTGTGAGCCTAGATGTCAGAAGTTCTTCAGTCTGAGATAGAGGCTCCGGTCTGAGACTGGCTGGTGCTTGAGGACAGTAGACATGGGGGTGGGGGAGGGTTCCCAGGCATTTGCTCAGCCCAGAACCCTCCGCCCCTGGCTTGCATTTTTACATCAAGGTTCCTTCCAACTTCCTAGGCGGCCAGTTTTCTCCCTTTCTGCACTCACCCGACTGACCGTGATGTTCAGAGAATCCAAGTAGTGCCTTCCACCTGGACGGCGACTGTCATCCTTGTTAGGCGCTCTGGAGGGGGTTCCACCGCGACCCTACAGACGGCAGAACCACACTCCGCCCAGCCCTATGCCCCCCTCACAACTGCTCGTATGTTTGAGTCGGTTGCTGCAGCCACCGCGCTGTCCATCGGTCAAGAGGCTCCTTCTTTCTCTCTGCCCATCCGCTTTAGTAAGGAGGATGCCCTTCTCCAGGGACTGGTCTCTCCTGACAACATGCCCCACGTATGTGAGACCAAGTCTTACCATCCTTGCCTCTAAGGAGCCTTCTGGCTAGACGCCTGTCAAGACAGATCTGGGGCAGCCCTCGGTGTGGGCGTTGGTGAAGAAGTCGATCTTCTTCACCCCACCATAAACCGTTCAAACACCTCGATTTCTCTTCAGACTTCCTTCTTCAAGGCCCAGCTTTCACATGCAGATGAGGTGGTTGATAATACGCTGGCTTGGGTCGGGGGTGCCTCAGTCCTCAAAGAAACGTCCTTGCTTTCAGACACTCTAAAGAGGTCTTGTGATGAAAAGCTGATGTCAAGGGCTCCAGTGGAAAAGCAGAGATTTGGAGGATGATGATGGCAGCAGGCACGCGAAGGCGACTGGCGCCGTATATGCATGTATGTATGTATGTATGTATTATGATAGGCGATGGACGAGCCCCCAGTAAAATGATTAAAAAAGAAGAAAAAAAAAAGAGGTCTTGTGGAGTGGCTTTGCCTGATGCCAGGCCGCTGCTTCCAGGAGCACCCATTGTGGGTTCAAGCCAGACGAAATCCTTGCTGTTTTCAACGTTTTCTCCGTGATGATGCTCCCGATTGGCCCAGAGGGGAGGGTTTTGGTTTCCTTTCCCTTGACTTGTTATCTATATTGAAGGCTGTCACCCTGGATCTTTCAGCAAGCAAGGTTATGTCCTCTGTACCTCACAGATAGGGATGACTTCTCGCCACAAAGGAAACAAACAAGCTCCTCACTGCTGGACCCATAAGCGGCCTCGCGACCAACAGAGAACTACGGACATTATGAAGATTCCATTTTTTCTCGGCTCCACAAGCAATGGCCCCATGGAAGCAGCAAGCAAGAAGCCACACCACCTTTTGTACAGGGCAAATCTATAGCAATCAACCTCCTTAAAAATCTCAAAAAGCCAGTGATGCCCAAACAACAACAACAACAACAAATCTCAGAAAGCAACACATTGATGACGACCGGGTGCCTGGACCTGGCCAAGTTCTTTGCAATCACCTCTTGTGCTTGCAATACCTGGACAGTGGGACGGGAAGATGGAGGAACGGGCAATTATAGACTGTTAGCACGCAATGTTGAATACACTGGAGACTGCCAGAAGAACACACAAATCAGTCGTGGAGGACGTACAGTCAGGAGGCTTCTTAGGGGCACGAAAGGCTAGACTCGTCTCACAGACTTGGGGTGACCAGTCCCTGGACGTGGACATCACACAGACTTCAAAGACATCACAAAGACTACACAGACATCACACAGGCACAGGACAGCAACAATGGACTCAGACACGGGCCCTGCTGTGTTGACTTGGGGCCAGACAACATTTTCATTCTGTTGTACATCAGGGTATTATGAGTCAAAGCTGGCTCAATGAACAACAAATAAATGCACATGATTATAACGGTCTATGAAGCCCTCGAGGGGCCTGGATTTTCTCTCTGTAAATGAAGCAACCTGCCCAGGCCGTGGCAGCTGGCCTAGGGGACTGGTTTGGGAACTGCGTGCCAGGTAGGTTCAGGTGCACAGATTGCCCGCACCACCATGGCCTGGGTAGAGAAAGGTGGCCCCCAGGGGTTAGAGGAATTAATGACTTAATGTCTACAAAGCTCTAGAAACAACTCGCTCCAGATAAGGTCTCATTATCGTTAATTGTTATTATTATTGTTATTAACCCAACTCCTATGAAAAGCTGCCATAGCTTTGTTAATGACCTCAGGTCAGGGGTTTAATGAATACCTGCTCTGAATGCCCGGGCCTCAGGCACCATGTTCCACCCCCACATCCGGGCCCCACCTCCTAGGAGCTCCACCCACAGGGTCCCCTCCACCCCCACCTTCCTGTTCCCTTAGCTGAGAGACTTCTCTTCTGCCAAGGAGCTGATACCAACCCTCCCCACCCCCCCAGCCCCATCCCCCTTTTGTGTTCTCCCAGATACCTCCTCTGGCCTCTTCTCTTCCCTTTCCTGATTTTCCCCAGTGCCCTTCCCCCCACCCATTTCTCCCGAAGCTCCGCTAGCCCTCCTGAACCCTAACCCTCCCCCAACTGGACTTCCTCTGCCCTCCCCTCTCCCCTGTCTCTCGTCCCACCTGGGTGAGAACTGTGGGGGATTGTTCGTCAGGTGGGGAGGCCGGTTGGGTGGGTTGGATGGTTTAAGGTTACGGAGGTTGGCACTAACTCACAGCCCCGTGCAACTGCCTTCTTTAATTAATTAATTCATTTTTTTTTTTAAATCACTTCCATTGGACCTCCGTGAATGCCTCCGGGGCCAGACAGTCACGTCGATTATGGACAACAATTAAGAGAGCCTTGAATTGGTGAGCCTCGTGAAAGCCTGAAACACCAAGGACTCCTGCCCAAGTGCCGTGGGTCGGATCCTGGAGCAGGACCCTAGCTGAGGAAGCTGAGACATGCTACTCCCTTTACAGGCCTGGGCTGCACCCACTCCCTGCTCCAGGGGTTGCTCTCCGCCCTTGCCAGGAGATCCGGGAATTGTGACCTCTGAACTAAGCCATACGGATAGCCCCCGTTTCCCTCCCAATTCAAAAGTCCTTCTGGGTATGGTCCTAACTGGCTACCTAGCCGGACAGCGAGAAAGAGGACCCCGGGGCTGCATCAGTGGGCTCAACACAAGGACAATTGTGGGGTTGGCCAGGGACGGGCACAGGTTCCTTCTCTCGTCCGAGGGTCACTCTGGGTTGGAAGTGGTGGCAACCTTGCCTGGATAAAGATGAATCTGACACCCGCTCCCAAAAGGACGGGGTTGATTTCTTTGTCCAGCAGCAAAACCAGTTGGTTGGAGTAGGGAACTGGTTGAAGGAGGCACCTTGCAACAGAGGTGATTTCTTTATGCTTCTTGATTCCTACTGCCTATTACGTTGGTTGGTGCTCAGAGAAGGTTGACCAGGAGGGCGAGAGTCTACAATGCGCTTGCACATATTTTTCAGTGTGCAAAGGGGACAGGCAGAGCTTGGGGAATGAGTGACTCGGCACCTTGGCCTTCATCGCATTGTCCTTACTTCCCAACTGGAATAAAAAGGAGAGGGACACCCCTGCATCGTAGACCAGCTAAATACGATTTTCCTGATCGACTTAACTCATTTATTGGCACAGGCCAGTTGATCCTGAATCCCTTTGTCCTCTTATGTTTGCCTGAATCGTGGCTGCCCATTGGGAGTCCAAACTTCCAGAGGGCAGAGACCACATCTGCTCAATTTGCTTGGCATGGCGTCCAGCAAAGGGCTCCTGCACGGTGTTGCCGAGAGACCCTGGACTTGGACCTTGGAGGCTGCGGGTTTTGTCCTGGCTGTGTGGCTCTTAAAATCAGATCTGATTGTCTCGCCACCCCAACCCTCCTTGTTTAAGACACCACAACTACATCCAGGGATAACACTTTGTTTTTCCTACCTCTCAGGGTTGAGAGAAGAGTCAAGTGAAGAAACTCAGGTGAAAGATATCCAGAAATTGCCACGTATCCTTTTGTACAACAAATGATTGAGTGCGTTTTGATCATCAGGACATCGGCATAATGGAACTCCGATCTCTTGTTATGCTTCCGAGGAGAAACTGATCCACTGAGGAGACCACAGCAGCAGGGGACTGACCGACTCTGTCGGACTGACCACAGGCTCGTCCTAGGACGGACTGTCAGGACAGGGAACAGTAAGGGGGCAGGAAGAAGCTGCAGCTACAATAAACGTAGACCATAAAGGCATTGGCCTTCCTGATGACCTCCCTCAGATCTGATAGTTCTGTACCCACATCAGCGGCCCTTTGGGCACCACCTTCTGCTTTCTGCAAGATTGATTCCGAAGTCAGAGACTTAAGGGGATGTGGGACTAGGCACCTTTACTCCGTGTTCCCTCGTCTTCCACCATCCTCACTCAAATTCTAGTGATTTCTGGAAAGATGGGATTCAGAGAGAATGGAATTTTCCCACAAATGTTTGGAAGCTCTCTCATATGAGAAAAAGCAAACAAACGAAAAAGGAGGAGCAGGGCAGGATAGCGATCTGTCCTGTAAAAGGAGGAGCTGCCCACGGAGAAGCTGTAGCGGTGAGAACTGGAGAGTGCTTCTCAGGAATGGAAGGACAATCCTCTGAGGGACATAATCTAGAGTAAATGCTAGGTATGAGATCTAAAACACACGCGAAGCCACAGACGCTCTCCCTTGTTCAAAGCCTCCAGGAGGAAATGACTAAGCCAAGTGCTGGGAGTATGAGAACCTGCATGTCCCTGACCAGGGCCCTGCCTCTGTGGGACTAGGTAAGGTCGGTGAACAGGGACCATGGCCCCTGCTCTTAGGTAAGGACAGGCGCCAAGTGCAGGATTACATCTGGAGAACTTAAGGCGTAAGAAAATGCAGTGAGCTGGGAGATTGGACCAGGCCACCCATTTCAGCTTATAGAAACCAGGTATCTCTACCGCCGTTTCAAATAAAGGCGCAAAGGTTTTGTTTTGCCCTCGTTTTATTAGTACAATTTAATAATTCAATCATATCACAAAGAGCTGTGCACTTTTTTTAAGAGTTGTACCTTTGTCACTCTATTCAATTCTAAAACATTTTCTTCCTTGTCAGTCATTGTTATTAATATAATGGCTATTTTTTTTTCTAATTGTGGTAAAATATGCACAACAGAACATTCTCCAACCCCACAACTTCTACTTGTATTATTTAGAGCCACTGACTATATACTTCATGTTGCACAACCACTATTGATATCCTTTTGCAAATTATTCTACCACCATCGACTCAAACTCAATGTTCCCTATGGAACAACCCTTTCCCCTTTACCTAAGGTAACCATTGGTCAACTCTGGTTTCTGCTTCTTTCCTGGTTTTCCTGATGTAGTATTTACATATCACGAGCTTCCACAGTGAAGTGGCTTTTAAAATGAGCTGTAGATGCACAATCCCCATCAGATCTAGTGCTCCCCCCGCACCAGCATTCATTGTTTGCTCCTCAAATTCCCTCCCCCCACATTGCATTAGTTATTATCGCTATGCATCTCCTCTTTCTGTGCTTCATAAGCTAGATATGCAGGTTTTTAAGAACTCTCAAAGTGCATGGACATGTTGAAATAAAATTTTAATGAAGAAGATAGGCTCTCAAAAGATCACTGTTATTTTTCTTAGGTAAAGTCGTGTGGGTTCAGACTCATAAGGGCCCTGTGCACTGTCTGGTCCCGGGTCACCCTCACCATGATTATGTCCGAGGCCACTTTTTGCAGCCATTGTGCCGACCCATCTCCTTGAGTGTCTTCCTCTTTTCCCACTGCTTTTCACTTGGCCAAGCTTGACATCCTTCTCCAGGGGCTGGGTTTTCCTGTAGTGCCATCCTCATCCCCAAGCGGCATCTTGGCTGTGCTTCTTTCTTTATTCTTTTCTGGCCGTGCTTCTATGGCAGATGTGTTTGCTCTTTTTTTTAAATTTTTTTTTTTTTAAGGCATCACTGCCCTCAGGTGGTGGGAGTAGGAGGCCCAGCCTTTGCTCCTGGGAGCCGGAATTGAACCTCCGTCCCAGTGGGCCGCAGTCCTGCGCACAACCACTACGCCACCGGGGCTCAGCCCGGGTTTGCTCTTTTGGGAGCCCGTGGTACTTTCATTATTCTTCACACCATAGTTCAAATGCATCTCCTCTTCTGTGGTCTTCTATAGTCCCTGCTCCACTTTTACATGAGACATCTCAAAATCCCATGACTTGGGTCAGGCTCCCCTGCATCCTGAAAGTGACACCCTTGCTCTCCAACACTCTACAGAGGTGTTATGCAGATTTTCCCCATGTGCACCCTACAGTTCCATCTTGACTGCTGCTTCCTTGAGTACTGATTGGAGATCCAAGCGAGATGAAATCCTTGTCTACTTTAATCTTCTCTGCATCTAAGTATGATGCTATCTATTTGGTCCAGTTGTGAGGATTTGGGCTTTCTTTCTTTTTTTAAATTTCCTTTGCATCACTGCCCTGGGGGGTGTAGGAAGCCCAGCCTTGCTCCTGGCGAGCTGCTGCTGGATTTGAACGGTCAGCCCTGTGGGCCGCAGTCCCGCACTCAACCACTACGCCACCGGGGCTCAGTCCTTGGGCTTTCTTTACACTGAGTCCCAATCCGCACTGGAGTTTGCAGTCATCGATCTTCATGAGCAAATGCTTCAAGTCCTCTTCACGTTCATCAAGGAAGGTTGTGTCATCGCCGTACCGCAAGTTGCTATTGAGTCTTTCTCGAATCTGAATGGTGTGTTCTTCTTCAGAGTCCAGACTCTCCTATTATCCACTCAGCTGCAGACTGAATACATATGGTGAAAGGATACAACCCTCGCGCACCCCTTTGCTGATTTTAAACCATTCAGCATTCCCTTGTTCTACTGGAATGTCTGCCTCTTGGTTCGTGTACAGGTTCTACTTGAGCACAATAAAGTGTTCTGGAATTCCCATTCTCAGAAAACAACTGAATTCATCGAGCACGCATACTCTGAGCATTGTGCTCTTTTAAGGAATTGGCTATGGGAGATCAAATTGACAAAGGCAACGTGAAAGCCTGGATTGGAAGCTTAGGGTATTAAGATGATGATAAGAAAAAAAATATGGAGGTTAGCGCCCCAAAATAAGGTAGTCCAACTTAACAAATATAAGGAATATCACCAAATTGGATATGTAGCAAGTGGTAAAGTAATGTATCATTGGCTACATATACGCTTTAAAAAATGAAAACTTAGGGCTGAGCCCCGGTGGCGTAGTGGTTGTGCGTGGGACTGCGGCCCACTGGGACGGAGGTTCAATTCCAGCAGTGGGGCTAGGTCTCCTACTCCCACCAACGGAGAGCAGTGATGCCCCTCCCCCCATGAAAAAAATGAAAACTTAAAGAAAACGAAAGCTTCTCTTAGTTTCTACCCATTACCTTAATGGAGATGTTAGTGAAGAACCCACCAAACAAACACAGAAGCCTAGTCCCGTGAAAGTCATGTCCCAGCTGGTCAGATGTGGGGGCTACCTGTTGTTTCTTATGCCACAGCCATCATGAACAAGAGAGACCCTGAGACTGAGAGCAGGTGCCCTCTTTTTATGATCTGTCCAGCGATCACATTGGTTACAGTCTCCTTCTTTTGATAGGCTAGAATTCAAAAAAGGGCTGGAGGAATTGGGAGCTCCAGAGAGGAAGCTTATCGGGAGGAGGCCCAAGACCCAATACATTTCCAAAGCCTAAGTCAGAAGACTCCAAACACTGAAAGGTCTGTCCCAGGGTCCTGGAGGGAGAAAGAAAAACCAGCAAATAAAGGAGGTATAGGTATGAAACTATTAGAATTATTCTTCAGTCTATGTCAAAAGGCCTCTGGTTTTACCCCACAGGCATCGATGGCACTTTTTCAGAGTGGGCCTACCAAACCCTCTGGAAGAATATCACACTGGAAGCCAGGAAAACTGGGTCTTGTTCTGGCTCTATTGTTTACTCGGCTGAGTGACTTCGGCCAAAGCATTCAACTTTCCTTGGCCTGAATTTCCTCTATTGGGAATAATACCTGTCCTGCCTGCCTTACAGGCTTATTGGGAGATCCGATGAGATCACAGACATATCTACCCTGCAACATCCGTAAAACCCAATCATGTCGAGTTGATTCTCACTCACAGCCACCTTATGGGGCAGAGAGTTGCTCCACGGGTGGCCAGGCTGTACATCTGTAGGGAAGTGGCCCGCCACATCTTTCTCGGGTGGGTCCCAACCACCAGGACTGACACACTCTGCCAATCTTTGTCAACTAATGGTACCATTCATTATATTGGTGATCAATAACTAACTAGCCATAATGCTGTAATATTTAAGAGCTGTCTTCCTTTCTTGAAGCTGCTGCCTCGCACAGTTCCCATTCCTGGCCACGGGACAAAGGTGACTCTCAATTTTACTGTTGTACTGACCACCTGGGCAAACTCAGAGTTGCGCCGGTGTTTATCAGCACAGGGGCCACATTCGGTTGGTGAGTGACTACTGGTGCTAGAATTTTGACTCCTCCCTTGCAGTCCACTGCCCTCCAGAAAAACGGCGGGCTGCCAGTTATTTTTTCCACTCCCAAATCAAAAGCTTTCCCATGCAAAGCTCTTTTTGCCCACTTTTCTAGTTTTGCCCAATATTTTAGTTTACCTTTCCCCGATCCTAACCCACCCCCCTGTTCTGTGGCATCCCACACCCCTAGTCCAGGGCTCCCTCCCACCCTAACATTCTGGCTTCCTTTCAACAACCACGCCCCCGCCCCCCCCCCTCCCGCCACCCAGCGGGGAGCGGCGCGCATGCGCAGCCCACGCTTTTACCTGGGCACTCGGGAGTGGGCGGAGTAGGGGAGGGCGGGGGTGGAGCAGGGAGTCGGCGGTTAACTGGGCGGCGGAGCGCTCACAATGTGGCAGGAGGGGAGAAAAGGTGCGCCAGGGCCAGCCCCGAGGGGCTGCGCATGCGCGCCGCCGCTTCCAGCGGCTGGGATGCCAGGGCAGGGAGGGGGGGGTGCGAGGGGGGGGTGTGACGGGCGGAGGGAGGTGTCGGGATCCCTGTTGGGCGGGGGGAGGGGGGGCGGCGGCGAGGGAAGGGCCCCGCGGGCGCGCGCTCCCGCTGCCGCTCGTCCTCCCTCCCTCCCTGCCCCCCTCTCGGCACACACATCCCCACACGCACACCCCCTCCCCTTGCCTCCCTCCCTGCGCGCCGCCCGCCCCGCCGGCCCCGCTCGCCCTCGCGCGCTCGGAAGGGAGTCGCGAGACGTCGGAGCGGCGGCCACGTAGCGCTGCGGCGGCGGCGGCGGCGGCGGCCGAGGCCGGGTCTGAGGAGCGGCCCTGAGGACGGACGTTGGGCAGGGGGGAGGGGCCGGCCCGGCCGGCGGTTGTTACTCGAGCGCCGCGGCTGCAGGCCCCCCGCCGCAGGGATGGACCGCCGAGGCGGCGGTCGAGGCGGCGGAGGCGGCGGCGGCCGGCCCGGGTGAGTAGGGGCCCCTCTCCCTCCCTCTCCCCCCCCCCGCCCCCACGCACACGCCACCGTCGCCGCTGCGTCCGGGGCAGCAGCCCTTCCTGGCCGCCGCCCGCCGGGCCGGGCCGGCTCCGGGGGCCGGGGTAACCCTTCGCCGAGGCAGCTCCGCCGCGCACTAGGCCGGAGCAGCCCCCATCCAGGGGGGGCGGGGGAGGCCCCGGGTCTGGCTTGGTGATTGGGCCCGCTTGCCCGAGCTGGGCTGCGCTGGCCCCGAGGCCTGAGGGGAGGCCGGGCTTGCGCGGAGTAGCGGCCCGGGGGTGGGGGGTGGGGTGCTTTGCAGCGGTCCCTCCGGCGGCGGCGAGCATTTCCCTGCCCTGCAGCCGGGGACTGGTAGCCGCCGCCTCCCCCGCCCTGCGCTGCACCCAAGCCTCCAGCCCCCCGGGGGTATTGGGCCGCCCGCAGAGAGAACGCATCTATCTAATGGTCACCCCCCGCCCCCGGCAGCCCGGCGCTCACCCACTGGGTAACCCAGCCCGCTCGCCACCCCCACCTCCTCCTCCTCCCCTCCAATCACGCTCAGCTGGGAGATTCTGAGATCGGGGCTCGCCCGAGGTAGGGACACCCCAGCGCGCCTTGGCCGCGCACGGTCATTGTCGAGGGGTGCCTCTGTAGAAGTAAGTGACCCGTGCCTGCCCC